>ML058543.1:317881-586294 GCA_003013855.2 Liriodendron chinense
TATTTTGTGTATGTAGCACAAACCCAGTGGTCGGTTTTACTTTAAAACTGCACGCGACGCTGGGGGGGGGGGGGGGGGGGGGGGGGCCCCGCCTAAAGGACGGTTTCGGAACACCTCCTTCAAGGACGTAACCTTGGTTCCACCCCGGTTTAGGAACTCAGAACCTAGACCAAGTAAAAACAAAAGTACAGGATTTTACTCGAGGGTTTTGCCTACCTGTCCCACCTAAATAATTTTTTATAGTGGTACCCGGGCGGAACAAGGATCGTCCTTGAAGGATGTGTTCCGAAAGCGTCCTTTAGGCACGCCACGGGCTCACCGATGCCTTTCTTTGCCTAACGTACCACACGGCACCACCACACAACTGCAGTGGTTCAATACACCGGGTGGTACTATAGAAGAATATAGGTGTGGCAGGTATGTAGAATGCTCTATTAAGATCTAACGCCCGGGTTTTTAATACGTATAGATTTCTAAATCATCTGGTGTGGTGTATTTTGTCACCCCTAACTTGCAGATGGTAACTTTTGAAGGACCTCGGTGTCGTCAAAACCTAGTTTGACTATATAAAAAAGGGGAACTAGGTCCAGACACACTGGAGTACTTGTCCAACCTAATGTTCATTTGTAGTATACCACCCGGTATCCTTCCAAAGTTGCCGGCACCCTTAGTAACAGGGCTGACGAAAGATGGTAGTCTCACACCATCCTCTAACTTACCCATTAACCGCCGTGTCTTGTCAATGGTAGTAAAGTAGTAATCTTCGGTGTGCACGCTCTCCTATATGTTTTCCTTAGTTCACTGCCGGTGTGAATGAAAGAAGAGAAAGAAGAAGAAGAAAGGAGGTATAGACGGTGAAGGTTTGTAGTTGACATTGTAGCTTACCCTTACTGAATTCGAAGCCTGTGGGCGTTTGGAACTCCTCAGAATTTCTGCCGTAACGGGAAGCGTAGGAGCCGGTGAGGAGAAGGTTAAGCATGTTTCTAAGATCGTGGTTCTGGAGGTGAAAGGTATGGGGTGAGAGCGAGAGGGTATTAGACCCTGGGTAGAAGGATTAGGAAGGAGGGGTTTAGAGTTCTTTGACTTCTAACCCTTCCCTTCATCCTGACTCGGTGAGTCCACAGGAAAGAGGAGCCATTAAGCTTTCTATGTTGAGGGAATCCGTAAATTCTCCTCCTCTTTAGAGTGCCAGATAGAAGGAATGTTGAGGTAGCGAAAGTTGGAGTTTGGAATTGGAATCTTAAACGTCAACAACCTCGTAACTATTGTGTAAGGTAAGGGGAAGAAGATAAAGAAGGAGACTGAAATAGAGGTAAAGTTCAAGAGAGTCAGAACAGTTGAAGAAGTTGAGGCTTTAGGGACTAGGTAAAAATAAGTGACGTCCGGATTTGGTAGGGTTGGCAAGGTCTAAACTTTCGAAAGGTTCGGGAAGGCCGTACGTAAGCTTTCTCAATGTGGTTAGCTAAACCTATCGACAGTCGAAGAGGTTACAGCACTAACTGTGTCCTTCGGAAAGGTTTAACCCCGTCAGCATATTTGCATCTTAGACTTCTGATGCTTCTAGAGGTTAGCTTAGCCCGTCACTAGAATTCCGTCTTGAGGAGAGATAAAATTCTATTTGCTCCACGACATTACTGGGATAGGGGGAGTTGGTTAGGAACCGGTACAGTAGAAGTAGCTAAGGAGACAGACTATTACTTTCTCTGTTGTGGGAGTTGGTGGAATGAAACGTATCAAAAAGAAATTGCGAACGTTAGTAGAGAAACAAGAGTTATAAGTAGGGTTGGTTACAGGCGTTGAACCACCCTGACAAAGGCTACGAGACATGTCGACATAAAGAGTGTTAAGGGTTTGCCGCTCTGACGAGTGACTTACGCCCTGATGGAGGTGTGAGGTTCGAGTGTTTTTTGAGAGAAGAGAACGTTAAGAATATTGGTATAGAGCTTGGTATAGTACGTAAAACGTTGCTTATATGGAAGAGAGCTTGGTTAGAAATAGGTGAGGTTCATGATTTTTAGCTAATTTATTAAGACTTTCTGTAAGAAGAGGATAGAGTTGACGGCAAAAGGGTAAAGAAAGGTTTTTTTTGGGAGTGGTTAGGTGGTCAATTGGTACAGGAGTTGTATTTAAAGTTTTAGAAGTCCTTTGTACCGTTTCGTATTCTTCGTTCCAAAATTCACGTAACCCTCGAGAAGTATCGAATTGACATCAGAACTTTACTGATTGAGCAGAAAGAACGGTTAACGGTTGAGGAAGAAATCTACGAGGCTATAAGCGGAGGTAAGTACCTATCTTAGTGAAAAAGGGTTGTAGTAAGGCGGGTGTTGGAACTAACAATTTCCGTCGGGGGGCGTGGAGCGTTGCTAGAGGAAAGGGTTGGAGAAGTTAAGGCCTAAAAACGTGAGTGGAAGTAAAGAACGTTTTTGATAAAACGACTTATTCCTGGTTGATAGAAGTAAACTTTCTCAATCCTCTCTCACATACGCAGGTGGTAGTCGAGGGTAACTAAAACGTTGCAGGAGTAAGGAACTACATTGTTATTGTGTCGATGGGAGATTAGCCCCATTTCGCCTGAAGTTCGATAGGGTGGTGTAAGGAAGTAAGCAAAGGGTTTGTAGCAGATTTTGATGGTTCATAAAAGGTAGATTAAACTACATTTCTGAAAAGTCATCGAGGAGTTACAGGAATGAGGAGTCTCTAAGGAGTAAATGCAAATCATAAGAGTCGTAGAAGAAGTTGTTAAGCAGATTAAGTTTTGAAACTCTTTGTCATTGTTTTTGATTCACAAATTTTCTCAAAGAATGTGAGAGTGACAATGCATAGAAAACCCGCTCGCACCAAAATGGCTAGGGGGGGTAAGGTTGATAAGGTTAGTATCAACTCCCAGGTAGGCGAAGATTCTAGGTAAAAGATTAGAAACGACTCAGTAGAAGATTAGGATGGTAAAGTCGAAGTACGTAATCCTAACCCATCCTGTTACCATATAAGGATGGCGGAAGTAGAAACGGTTAAACCGCTCCTCGACAAACGTTCATACTTAAGTAGAAGGGAACGTGGTGAAAATAAAAAAATAAACAAAGGTAGTTGGCGAAAGGGTAGGCTGCTGCCCTATAGTTTTCCCATCCTCTTGTTGTTGAGTATTTTAACCCGCGTGTGGGAACCAGGAAAAAGACCTTATCTTCTACCGTTAGAAGATAATGTAGGAGTCGTAGCATATGCTTGAGAGAATTCAGAGAGTAATAGCAGAACTTTCAGAGTAAGGAGAGAGAATAGAAGTGGACTAGCCGTAGGAACTCTATTGAGACGTACATGAAATCGAGGAGGAAGCAAAGGAGTTTGGCCAGTAGTTTGAGTTCATCTACAGCTGGAAGCGAAAGCTCATTACTGTGGTTGAATAGGTGCTCTTGTGACTACTGTCGTAGACGGTAAAGGGACACGTTATCAAAGTATTTAAATACTTTTACCTTAAGTTCTGATCCTCCACCTCATTTTCTCCTTTCTAATTTTTGATCCATCAATGTTAACTTAACCGATATTCTTTCATTAATGTTTTTATAAGGGTGTTATACGTATAAAAACGAAATAAGACTAGTAAAAAGGAATTTGGATTACGTAACAAATCTTTGAACCACTTAGTTAAATCTTGAGCTCATACAGTTGAACCTAGTTGTACGTTTACACAGTTGAGGGATATACTGAGTCCAACAATGTTTTGAGGAATCCAAAGGGATTTGAACGGGTTCATATGATTGAGTAACTGAACAGGTCAAAATACAATGAACCGATTCAAAATATTTCATTTTTCCAAACTATTTTTTTATATTTTCATCTCCAGACTTGGGTGGTGGAGATTGTATTTGTTTCTGATCGGACTCAAGACAATGTTCTGGGCGAACCAAAAGAGATTTGAATGGGCAGAATACGTGATTGAACAATCTAACTAGCTCAAAATACAATGATGCCCTTGGAAAAATTTCACTTTTACTACATCTTGTCCAGCGACTAATAAAGAACCGGGTCTACCTCGTTTTCTTCTGGCCAGCCCCAACTTTCACTAGGCCTGGCAGTCCTGGCATTTAGCCAGCATAGAGTGTTAGGCCTTACTCAATGCCCTGCATATTATATAGTTAAACCCCATCGAGCTCGATGAAATCGGTTGGTTGGGGCGATACGGTCCAACGGGTTCGGCCTTAACGCTCTAAGCTAGCATAGCTGCCAGTAACCCGATCAAATAAAAGTTAAAATGATAAATATCATTCAAAATTAAGCTAATATTGAAACGTAGACATCCCGAAATCTCAATCACGGGTTGTACTTTTCCCGAATCTTATCAATCATTTTGTTGCACCAACTCCGTCAAAGTATTGAAAGATAAAAACCGGCTTTTGGTTCTCAAGATCATCCTAACTTGCTGAAGATATTTATCATTCAAATGACAAATATCATTCAACACAAAAGATCCTCAAATTCAACCTCAACCTAAGACTATGAAATAAATCCCAAATCAAAGGATAAATATACGTAACATTAAGGCAATAATAAGTAAGTTAGAAGTTATTTCGTTAATAAACCTTAATTTAAGGAGAAAAATAGAAAATAAAGAAGAGCACCTAAGCTCTTTGATAGCCAATCCCTCTGCCACTAGTGGGATGGTGCAGGAGGGACGCAGTCTTTTCGGCACTACCTTTTTTATGTGACTGCTTGTATTTTATTGAACTCATGTACTTGGTCTTTTTATTACCCTTGGTAAAACAGATTCTCTATTGCTCGGGTTACAAAACCAACTACGAGGTACTTGTCTCGGATCTGTTTTAACTACTTCACTATGTGGTTGATAACAATGGTACCATAACGTAATGTAGGGTTACCTAACAACATCCGAATTGGTAAAGAGTTAACCCTCATAATGATATAGAGAATATAACTAAACGTGTTTTCCAGGTGATGTTTTACGGAATGACTACATCCTGCCCAGCGACTGATAAAGTACCGGGTCTACCTCGTTTTCTTCTGGCCTGCGCCGGCTTTCACTAGGCCTGGCAGTCCTGGCACTTAGCCAGCATAGAGTGTTAGGCCTTACTCAATGCCCTGCATATTATATAGTTAAACCCCATCGAGCTCGATGAAATCGGTTGGTTGAGCGATGCGGCCCAACGGGTTGGGCCTTAGCGCTCTTAGCTGGCATAGCTACCTCATTTAGGCTAGTTTATTTTCGTTTTTACTATTTATAGTAAGTTTTAATTCGATCATAACTTTGCATCTGTAGGGTATTTTAGAGTTTAGTGCCCAACATGAAAAGGGCTTAGAATATTTTGTAGAACAGCGTGGTTGAGGCCGTTTGATAACTTTCTATTTTTGGCCGAAACCAAGAGTTCTAGTAGGATTGAACGACTTCTATAAATAGTAAGTTTACTATTATAGTAAGTTGCGTTTTCTAGGAGTTTAGTTGGAGTTGGATTTTGATACTTTACCTAGGTTTAGTTTCCTATTTATATGCATTGTAATTCCGTTATTATTCATTCAATTATCAATTATTCAATTATTCAGAATTTATTTCCTCTTTTTATCTTTATTTCTTCTCGTGGATTCGAGAAACTATCGGTAGGGAGACGGTGATCGACCTACCACGTCCTCCCTGCGTCATTGGTATCAGAGAGAGGTTTCTTCCTCAAGACGATGGCCTCTAATGAAGGGTTGGATTCTCATCCTAAGGACGGTGCTCCAAGGGACTATCTAACGGCGACAGCCTTCGAGACAGCATTCGAAGCAGCACGACAGGAGAACCGGTTGATCTGCAAGGTATACAGGCGACCCTCGACCAGATTGCAGCATCGCTAGCTCCTCTTCGAGCCCAAGGCGAACAACAACCACCAACAGTTGTTATACGGGACAATCCTGTTGTCCGTAGAACACCCCAGGTGGATAACCGTAGGGTTACGCCAGACGATTCAGAGCCAAGCGATGACGAGGTTGAAGACATGTTTGTACGACGACCGGCGCTAGGGAATGAGCGTGTGGAACGAGCAGAACGAGATTATTGGGGCAAAGCTGATCTTCCCAGCTTTAATGTCCTACTTCGAATAGAGGAGTTCCTCGACTGGCTGGCAGAGGTCGAGCGATACTTTGACTATATGGATCGTGCCGGACGACAAGAAGGTAAAACTAGTTGCATATAAGTTTAAATCTGGTGCTTCAGCATGGTGGGACAAACCTACAGGTTTCTCGCGCCCGTCAGAATAAGACACCCATCCGAACATGGCCTCGGATGAGACAGCTTCTTAGAGCTCGATTCCTCCCTAACGACTATGAACAAATTTTGTTCCAACAATACCAAAATTGTCGTCAGGGAAATAGAACCGTAGCCGAATATCTTGAAGAATTCCAACGATTGGCTACACGGAATAATTTATCGGAATCAGAGGCACAACAAGTATCACGATTCATTGGTGGGTTGCGATTTGCAATCCAGGATCGAGTCCAGATGCATCCAGTTTGGACGTTGAGTGAGGCCAACCAATTGGCCACTCGAGCAGAAACACAGTTGTCACGGCACCCTGCTCGACCCTATCCGGCAACACGAAATCCCAACACCGGACCCCACTCAAGATACAACGTTGGCCAAAGGCAAGGCGCCTATAGGAGGGCGTCCTCAACCTCCTACGGTCACGAACCGGACTGGGGAAGCGGTTCCTCAAGACCTCAACGTACAGCTCCCACTACAGCGGGTTCCAGCATGATTCCAATCCATATGGTCGGCCCAGACCAGACCATTTTCTCCGTTGTGGCCAACCAGGTCACTGGTCGAACGCTTGCCCTCACGCCCTGCAGCACACTTAACTACGAATGAAGGCGGCGTGGAAGGTGAGCCAACAGAAGATAACCCTGAATTGGAACAGGCCGAAGAGGGGGACACAGAAGATGTCGATTGGCTGACTGAAGATCATGGGGATCGCTAGTAGTAAGACGACTACTTTACGCCCCCAGGAAGGAAGTGCACCCACAACGACATAATATTTTTCGCACAAAGTGCACCGTGCAGGGCAAAGTCTGTGACGTGATCATAGACAGTGGGAGTAGCGAAAATATTGTCTCGAGAATTATGGTGGATAAGTTACATCTGCCTATGACAAAGCACCCTACCCCTTACTCTATCGGCTGGATCAAGAAGGTGAATGAAACCAAGGTAACTCATCAATGCATTATTTCGTTTTTCATTGGTAAAAGCTATAAGGACGAGGTCCTCTGTGATGTGGTTGACATGGAAGCCTGCCACATGTTACTTGGGCGGCCATGGCAATCGGATCGAGATGTGACCCACAGTGGACGGGAAAACATATACATGTTCACCAAGGATGGTCGAAAAATTATTTTGGCCCCTATGACACCAGACAAACACCCTGAAGCTTCTAAAGTGGAGGGGAACTCTCTCCTTACCATTCGCGAGTTTGTTAAGGAATCAAAGGAAACGGCGAGATTTATGCTGTTATGGTAAAAGGCGAGGAGCCAGGATCCTCTAATATTCCTCAACGCCTTAAACCGCTGCTAGAAGAATTTCGAAGTACTTGGCTTGCAGAGTTACCTGATGAGTTGCCCTCCCATGCGAGACATACAACATCACATCGACCTTATCCCAGGGTCCAGTCTACCCAACCGACCGCACTATCGGATGAGTCCGAAAGAGTGCGAAATTCTACAGGGACAGGTGGAGGAACTGATCCGTAAGGGTCTTATTAAAGAGAGCATGAGCCCATGTGCCGTTCCGGCACTCCTTACCCCAAAGAAGGACGGAACATGGCGTATGTGCATCGATAGCCGCGCGATCAATAAAATAACAGTTAAATATCGATTTCTAATACCGCGGTTGGATGACATGCTGGACATGCTCGAGGGCTCCAAGGTGTTCTCGAAACTGGACTTACGGAGTGGATACCATCAAATCCGTATTAGGCCAGGTGATGAGTGGAAAACGGCCTTCAAGACCAAGGAAGGGCTATATGAGTGGCTGGTTATGCCCTTCGGTTTGACCAACGCCCCAAGCACCTTCATGCGTTTAATGAACCAAGTGTTGAAGCCGTTCATTGGCCGTTTCGTTGTCGTTTACTTTGACGACATTCTAATATACAGTCAGGATGAAACGGAGCACATGACCCACATCAGAAAAGTGCTACAAGTGTTGGCCGACAACAAGCTATACTTAAATCTGAAAAAGTGTAGCTTCTTAACTGATCAATTATTGTTTCTGGGGTTCATCGTGTCGTCCATGGGTATCCGAGTGGACGAAGAAAAGGTACGAGCTATTCGGGATTGGCCGACTCCGACAAACATTCATGAGGTACGAAGTTTCATGGGTTGGCGACCTTCTATCGTCGATTTGTGCGGAACTTCAGCAGTATCATCGCGCCGATTACCGACTGTATGAAGAATGGTCCGTTTCAATGGACCGAAGGGGCTGAGAAGAGCTTTGCAGAAATTAAACATCGGTTGTCCACTACCCCGGTTCTAGTACTCCCTAATTTCGACAAGCTATTTGAGGTAGAATGCGACGCATCTATTGTCGGCATTGGGGGAGTCCTTTCTCAGGAGGGCAGGCCGGTTGCCTTTTACAGTGAGAAACTCAGCGACGCACGACAGAAGTGATCGACCTACCACGTCCTCCCTGCGTCACTTACCTATCAAAATAAGGAAACTCTTTCAAACTCTATTTTGATGTGTCCTGTCCACTTGATTCATCCATACATATGCCCCTTGGATACAACTATGACACATTCCAGTCAGCGTTGAAACATGCCTTTGTCTACACGCCTTGGGAAGTTTTTATGACTTCGAGTTGGACCACATGATATCATCGATAAGATTTCATCACTCAACAACAAATCCAACTGAGTGCAAATCATCTATGTTGAAAGCACATGGAATTCTTGTGGCATTGCTTCTCATTGGTTTTGTTGAGTGTGGAGACTACACGTGGTGTGTAAAACCACTCACATCAGAACATGGTCGAGCGCCCGGATGGTCTATGGATCGGGCGCCCGAAATTCAGGCTATTTCACCAAACAGCCATTGAACTGTTTTACAAACGGTCGGGCGCCCGACGGTCAAAGTGACCGGGCACCCGAAATTAGTCTATTTTCTCTTTTTTGAACGCTGGGCATATTTTGTATTGGCCGGGTGCCCGACCCAGTTATGTCCAGGCGCCCGACCGGCCGCGGGCTTAAGACGCGGGTTTCCTATTGTGTGTTCTAATTGCGGGGTTTACTATATAAAGGGGAGTAAACCGGGATTAGACATAGGGATTAGGGCTTCTATACGTCCAAGGTGACAAAAAAGCGAGAGGATTAGCAAAAGGGCCATCTCTGTGCATGGGAGCATAGGAGAAGGTAAGTGTATTGCTTGTAACTTCGTTTTTTTCTTCATAGTAAAGTTTGCACCCGTGGTTTTTTACCCTTGTTGGGGTTTTTCCACGTAAATCTCTGTCTTGTGGATTGTTGGTTTGTGTAATTCCTTTTCTAGTTATTATTACTTCCCGTTTATCGTTTGTGGGTGAGACCGGAGCTTGGATCTTGGTTCACTGGCGTTGTTGGCATACTGCGCAACAACTGGTATAAGAGCTATTGGTTTAGTTCAAGCGGGAGCGATGGCGGAAGATGGAAAAACTAGAATTGAGAAGTTTAAGGGTTCAAACTTTACCTTCTGGAAGATGCAGATGGAGGATTATCTGTATCAGAAGGACCTCTACATTCCTTTGGAAGGAAAGAGAAGAAACCAGAAAAGATGACAGATGATGAATGGGCTTTAATGGATCGGAAGGCTTTAGGAACGATCTGACTCTCTTTGTCTAAGAGCGTCGCCTTTAACATATCCAAAGTAAAGACCACAAAAGAATTAATGCAGGTTTTGGCTACGATGTATGAGAAACCCTCGGTGTCAAATAAGGTTCATCTTATGAAACGGCTATTCAACATGAAGATGTCAGATGGTGGGGGCGTGGCTGAACATCTTAATGAGTTCAATATTGTCACAAGCCAATTGGAATCCGTTGGCATCACTTTTGATGACGAGGTTAGGGCCCTATTGATCTTGTCAAGTTTGCCAGACAGTTGGGATGGTTTGGTAATTGCCGTGAGCAATTCTTCAGGATCTACAAAGTTGAAATTCGATGATGTGGTCAGTCTAATTCTAAGCGAAGAATCTAGAAGGAAGGCATCAGGAACTTCAGGGGATTCAGAAAATGCTATAAACATGGGCGTTCTAAGTCGAGGAATAAGTCCAAGGGACTGAAAGACAAGGACGGGTGTTGGCATTGCGGGAAGAAGGGGCACATGAAGCGTGATTGTAGAGCACTTAAGAAACAAGAAGGAAGCTCTCAAGGTGGGAAGGATTCAGTGAATCTATCTGAGGAGAGTGACACAGAGGCGTTGATCTTGTCTCTTGATGCGCGTAATGAGTCTTGGGTTATAGACTCGGGTGCTTCGTTTCATGCCACTTCATCAAAAGAAGTTCTTTGTGATTATGTCTCAGGTAACTTTGGAAGAGTCTACCTGGGTGATGATGAGCCATGCAGTATTGTTGGCAAAGGAGACGTTCATTTAAGTCAGAAAGACGGAACGGTCTTGAAGCTGAAGGATGTCAGACATGTACCGAGTTTGAGACGGAATTTGATCTTAATGGGGCAGTTGGCCGATACCGGATATGTGACGACATTCACGAGCGATGCATGGAAGGTCACAAAAGGTGCCTTGGTTATATCTCGAGACAAGAAGGAAGGTACTTTGTATGTGACTTCCGGATCGTATAGTTCACTCGCAGTTGCATCAACTGGAATGAACGGGCAGTTATGGATCAGAGGTTGGGATATATGAGTGAGAAGGGGATGAAAGTGCTATTATCAAAGGAGAAGCTACCAGGGTTGAAGGCAATTGATCTGGAATTCTGCGAGGACTGCGTGTATGGCAAGCAGAAGAAAGTTAGCTTCAAGAAGACAGGATGCGCTCCAAAGATGCATCTATTGGAGCTTGTACACACTGATGTGTGGGGACCGGCACAGGTATCATCTCTTGGTGGCTCACGTTACTTTGTTTCTTTTATTGATGATGCTAGTAGAAAACTGTGGGTTTACTTCTTAAAACACAAATCAAATGTATTCGATGTATTTAAGAAGTGAAAAGTTATGGTAGAAAATGAGTCCGGTAAAACTGTGAAGTGTCTCAGATCGGATAATGGGGAGAATACTGTGACAAGAAATTTGAGGAGTATTGTGTAGCAAATGGAATCAAACATCAGAAAACGATTCCAGGGACACCGCAGCAGAACGGTGTAGCCGAGCGCATTAACAGGACCATCATTGAGCGCGCTAGGAGCATGAGGTTACATGCAGGGTTGCCCAAGACCTTTTGGGCAAATGCTGTGAATACTGCCGTATATCTCATCAATAGAAGTCCCTCAGCACCATTGGATGGTGGGCTACCAGAAGAAACGTGGACTGGGAAAGAGGTGAACCTTGCACATCTCAGAATGTTTGGTTGCACTTCTTATGTTCACATTGATGCAAAGCACAGAAACAAGCTGGATGCGAAGTCCAGGAGGTGCACGTTTATAGGCTACGGGCAGAATGATTTTGCCTACAGGTTTTGGGATATTGAGAACCGAAAAATCATCAGAAGCAAGGATTTAGTCTTCAATGAAAAAGTGATGCATAAGGACAGTGTGCAGCAAAAGCAGAACAAGGCCGATGAGAAGGAATTTGTAGAGTTGGAAGAGTTACCGGACACGGGTGTTACAGTGCCACAGGATGAGCATGCACAGGAGCATGATGAGGCAAAGCCGCAGACATCGGTTGTGAGGAGGTCTACTCGGGAGAGGAGACCCAAGGTCTGATACTCACCCTCCTTACATTATCTGCTGCTGACAGATAATGGTGAGCCAGAGTGTTTTGAAGAGGCGTTACGGTCAGATATGCGGGTTAAGTGGGAGCAAGCCATGGAAGATGAGATGGACTCTCTTGAGTCTAATCGTACGTGGGAGCTAGTCACTCTACCCAAGGGTAAGAAAGCTCTTCATAACAAGTGGGTTTACAGACTGAAGGAGGAGCACGATGGTTCGAAACGATACAAGGCTAGACTGGTTGTGAAAGGGTTCCAACAAAAGGCAGGTATCGATTTCATAGAGATATTTTCACCTGTGGTGAAGATGTCTACGATTCGCACGGTCTTGAGTATAGTGGCTACAGAGGACTTACATCTAGAGCAGCTAGATGTTAAGACAGCCTTTCTTCATGGAGACCTTGAAGAAGAGATATATATGCATTAGTCGACAGAATACGTGGCACCAGGAAAGGAGAACAAGGTGTGTAGACTGAAGAAGAGTCTATATGGTCTGAAGTAGGCCCCAAGGCAGTGGTACAAGAAGTTCGACAGTTTCATGTCGGGAAATGGGTATAGGAGATGTCATGCAGACCACTGTTGCTACTTGAAAAAGTTTGATACGTCGTATATCATTCTTCTTCTGTATGTTGATGATATGCTTGTTACCGGATCAAGCATGAAGGACATCTCAGATCTCAAAAGACAACTGTCTAAGGAGTTTGCCATGAAGGATTTAGGAGCTGCAAAACAAATCCTAGGCATGAGGATAAAGCGTGACAGGGAAAACAAGAAGCTGGTTTTGTCACAGGCAGAGTATATAGCCAAGGTAATTGATCGATTCAGCATGGGAGGTGCTAAGCCGGTTAGCACTCCATTAGCCAGCCACTTCAAGCTTTCTAAGGAGCAAGGAGTTAAGACGCAGGAGGAACGGGACTACATGGCTAAAGTCCCTTATGCGTCAGCCATAGGGAGCCTCATGTATGCTATGGTTAGCACAAGGCCAGACATTGCTCAAGCAGTGGGAGTTGTTAGCAGGTACATAAACAACCTTGGGAAGGAACATTGGGAAGCTGTGAAGTGGATCCTCAGATACCTGGTAGGTACTGTGGATGTAAGGCTGTGTTATGGAGGATCGAAAATTAAGCTACAAAGCTACGTTGATTCAGATTTGGCAGGAGATATCGACAGCAGAAGGAGCACTACAGGGTATGTCTTTACCCTGGGTAGTGCTGCAGTCAGTTGGATCTCAGTGTTACAGAAGATAGTATCCATCAGTACAACGGAAGTAGAATATGTTGCAGCTACAGAAGCGTGCAAGGAGATGGTGTGGATGCAAGGTTTTGTGGAAGAGTTGGGAAGAAGCAAGCAGATTGCAAGCTCTACAGTGACAGTCAGAGTGCATTACACTTGGCTAAGAATTCAGCCTTTCATTCGAGGACCAAGCATATTGACATCAGATATCACTTCATACGTTCATTACTGGAAGATGGATCGATTGCTTTGGAGAAGATTCATACAAGTGAGAATCCTGCAGATATGTTGACCAAGGCGGTTACACGAGAGAAGCTGAAGCTCTGTTCAGCTTTGGTTGGTCTTCAGGCTTGAAGACTGGGACGTGGTGCACTCCGGATGTAGAAGACGAAGGATCGTGTGGTGATGTGTCTCCAAGTGGGAGATTGTTGAGTATGGAGACTACACGTGGTGTGTAAAACCACTCACATCAGAACATGGTCGGGCGCCTAGACAGTCTGTGGACCGGGCGCCTGAAATTCAGGCTGTTTCACCAAACAGCCACTAGACTGTTTTACAAACGGTCGGGCGCCCGACGGTCAAAGTGACCGGGCGCCCGAAATTAGTCTGTTTTCTCTTTTTGAACAATGAACATATTTTGTATTGGCCGGGCACCCGACCCAGTTATGTCCGGGCGCCCGACCGGCCGCGAGCTTAAGACGCGGGTTTCCTATTGTGTGTTCTAATTGCGGGGTTTACTATATAAAGGGGAGTAAACCGAGATTAGACATAGGGATTAGGGCTTCTATACGTCCAAGGTGACAAAAAGGCGAGAGGATTAGCAAAAGGGCCATCTCTGTGCATGGGAGTATAGGAGAAGGTAAGTGTATTGCTTGTAACTTCGTTTTTTCTTCATAGTGAAGTTTGCACCCGTGGTTTTTTACCCTTGTTGGGATTTTTCCACGTAAATCTCTGTCTTGTGGATTGTCGGTTTGTGTGATTCCTTTTCTAGTTATTATTACTTCCTGTTTATCGTTTGTGGGTGAGACCGGAGATTGGATCTCAGTTCACCGGCGTTGTTGGCGTACTGCGCAACAATTGGTACATGTCGTTCCTTTTGACACCATGACGCACCGATTTTCTCTCTCCTAACTAGATTGTGTACTACACAACACACCTTTTAGTGTGTGGAACTTCTCTAGGACCCACCATGATTTATGTGTTAAATCCACATTGTCCATCAATTTTTCTAGATCATTGTAAAGCATGAGCCCAAAAATGAGATGCATCTAAAATTCAAGTAGACCACACCATAGAAAGCCATGGAGATTGAACGAACAACTGTTAAAACCTTCCTAGGGCAACCGTGAGGTTTATTTGCCATCTCACTTGTTCATAAGGTCACACAGACCTAGATGAAGGGAAATCACAAATATCAGCTTGATCATAGCCTTCTATGGTCCCAAGAAGTTTTCAATGGTAGGCATTATTTCTTATTGTTTCCTGTGATGTGGTCCACTTGAGCTTTTAATCCCCTTATTTTTTGGTTCATGTCTTAGAATGATCTATAAAACGGATGGACGGTGTGGATCTAAGAAATACATCATAGTGGGTCCCATGTAAGTTCCACACGTTAAGAAGTTCCATTATTGTTTGGTGTAACACGTTTTGAGGAGAAGAAAATTGGAGGTGTTGACATGTGGAACTTCTATGGACTCCATCATGATGTATGTTTCAGATCCACACTGTCCATCCATATTTCCATATCATTTTAGGGCATGAGACGAAAAACAAGGAAGAGCTAAGGCTTAAGTGAGCCATACTATAAGAAATAGTAGGAATTGTATGCCTATCGTTGAAAACTTTTTGGGCCCACAGAAGGCTCTGATCAAAGTTGATATTATGTTTTCCCTTCGCAGGTCTGTGTGACCTTATGAAGAGATGAGATGGCAAATAAACCTCACGGTGGACCTTAGGAAGGTTTCAACAGTAGTCGCTTAGTCTCTGTTGCTTTTTTGTGGTGTGTTCCACTTGAGCTTTGAATGTGCCTCATTTTTTTGCTCATGCTCTAGAATGATTTGAAAAAATTGATAGACGATGTGGATCTAACACATAAATCATGGTGGGGGTCCAAATAAGTTCCACACGTTAAAAGTTGTGTTGTGCATGCAGTCTATTAAGGAGAGAGAAAATCAGTGTGTTTTGTGAGCTAGTGTCATTGTCGATGATGTGGACTAATGAGAAGTGACAATCTAAAATTTCTCTATGCCGTCAACACAGACAATCCACACTCAATCCAACTTAGCCAAGATACCTACCTTAATCCGTTGTAATTTTACTTTTACTCTGTAACTTCTCGATAAGCTTTCGCAACATCTTTATCTTTGCCTTCAATAACTTAAAAATTGCTTTAATACCAAATTGTTACAATCCCTTGACAAAATTGTGATGAAAGTTGTGAACGTAAAGTAGGTTGTGTCTTAGGATTTTTTCTTTTTTCTTTTTTACCTAAAAGGAAACTACTACTTTTTAGTCACCTTTGTAAGCCACATATGAAGCCTAATTTCTAAGATTTTTGTGCAAAATATTTTATGAGAAGTTTTTATACATATGAAATGGAAAATATGAAAACCTTGAGTGTGACAGGTGTGCGTGTGCCTTTTTCGAATGAGTGAGAAATGATTCTTTTATTCTCTATCTTTCTCTTGATTAGTGAAGAAAAAGGCCTCTTTATTGTCACATGGATAGGCAATCTTGCTTAATAATGTAAATCGATGCCTTTTTGCTCTTTTCATTCTAGCCTTTATTTCACCTACATTGATTGTGTAGATAAGATCCAGAATAAAATGGTAGAAAAAAAGAAAGTGTTAAATCTGAAAAAGATGGAAGGAATTATAGATTTAGAAAAGTAAATTAGGAAAGTCCTAAGCTTGATATACATGATCAAGCATCATATTTAAAAGGTTCATAAGAATGTCTAGTGCAAAGATCTAGTTCATCTGAGGATTGAATAGTGTTGTAGCCAATTCAATGAGAAAATATAAATCATTAATGGACTTTCCATCTGGCATTTCATCTCATGTCATGCAGCATAGAGACTAGTTTTACTCGTATTGGTTATGTGATGATATCATTGTTTACATGAGCGATGGCAATACATGTAAAATTTTGGGGATTGGAGATGTTGATTTAGAGAGGATCACCGAAGAGTACATGGTCCGGATCGATCAAAGCAAGGAGGGAACGAAGGATCTGGATTTCAGAAAATCGACCAGTTGATAGCTCCAAGCGACTGGTCGAATTTCACCAGTGACCGTCTCAATTAAGCCCAGATATATCCTTACTCCCTGGACAGTTTAGTTGCCCTAGGCGACCGGTCGAATTTCGACTGCGACCGGTCGTAAATCCCACCAGAGGGACCTCACCTCTCTGGACTGTTGCAGGCTCCAGGTGACCTGTCGCTAGGGGTCCACGACCGGTCGACACTCAACTAACGACCGATCGCTGACCCCTTACAACCGATCTCCAAAACACATAAATTCGCGTGAAAGTTGCTATTTTTGAATTCTTGTTTCCCTTTTCATTTAGGACTCTTAATTTACATGAGATTATGGTTTCTTTTGGATGCTTAGACTATTTAAACTCCTTTTGATTCATTGTTAGGGATTATTATTCATCTCTTTTCAATAAAACTGGAGTTTTTCTATGTTTTGCTCTTGGATTCTAAGAAATCCGGTTGAGGATTTCCGAAAGCTCCATGAATTTGGAGTAGTTATCCATGTGAGAGAGACGGTGATCAATCTCACTTCGTCTACGTTATGCCAAGTTGGTATCAGAGCGAGGAAATCCTTCGGGAAGATGGCTTCTAGCGAAAAAAAGAATGGATAGGGGTGAATTTCTCACAAACATCACAATAGGCCCCACCTAGCTTTTCCTTGCTTTCACAGGTAATCCACGCACACGCTTAGTTACCTATTCAACTTTTCTTAAGCAACCTCATTAATTATGGGTAATTTAACCATTTTAGAAAAAAATCATTCTTTAAACTAACAGAAGTTAGAGAAAACTAACTAGAGGCACCCTTTAACAATAACTTGATTAATAAGGTAGCTTAATGAAAATGTAATTTAAAAAGGTAACTGGATGTAAATACCATGTTAACGAGATCCTATTTTATAAGATTTTCTTTACTTTTTAATGATAATTTTACTATAAATGTATATTTTTATGTTCAAAAGGGAGAAGGATGCTTTTTTTTACTATTTATGAAGTTTGAAGCTTTGGTTAAAAACAAAAAGGACAAAAGATAAAGTTTATGAAAATTAATAATGAATGAGAATACACATCAAATTAATTTAAAGACTTTACGAGCGATTTAGTAAGAGAAACTACACGACCTTTAGTACTGTTGGAAACTCGCTGAAGCACAGAGGTGAATCAAACAAGCAAAACACAAAAGCATAAGCAAATCCACATAGAGATAATCCGATTTTTACGTGGAAAAACCCTTGCGGGAAAAAACCACGGCACAAAGTGATATGCACTATGAATTTCAAAAGTTATAAGAGATGAACTTATCTGGATCAAAGCCCCAAGAGAAACCCTAGCTTTTTCTCTCTACAAAACCCTCTTAAACCCTTAAACAAGTCTTAGACTTATCCTAATCTTGATTACACCTGTTTATATAGCTTGTAACTAAAAATAGAAACAACTTACACAAAACTGGGTAAAACTGTGAAAATCGATGATCAATCAGTCAGTCGATCGACACTGCCCGAACACCCTTTAGTTGCCCAACGAACACATGTTCGGTGGCCCGAACATGGCAAAGAAAACATCTAGAGAGTTTCGCACATAATTCTGAAATCCATCGATCACCCGAGCCTTCAAGTTCGGTCACCCGAACCTACCCAAAATCGTCCAGAGACCAATACAATATACGAGGCAGTTTCGATCAGCTGACCACAGGGGTCGGTCGTTAGAAACTCCCTGACTTGACCAGATTGAAGGCTCCAATTAACAAGTACTTCATATTAGAATTGGAAAATTTTCATTTATGAACTTTTATTTATGATCATGCTAAAAGTATGTTGAATTCGATCAGGTTTGAGTATTGTTTTGGGGAGAAGTCATTTATACGTTTCCTTTTAAGTAAATTGTTATTTTAAAATTGTATTACATTGCAAATTCTGAGAAGATGTATAGTTTGAAATTCATGTTCATTATTCATTTTTTCGAACTTTTCGTTGTAATGTTTATATTTGAATTTTAAAGGGTAAAGGATTAAGCCAGATGTAAGGTTCAAATGATGTAATAAAAAAACATATTAATTATTTATTCCTTCAGACCTTTAGGTGAGAAGAGGAGAGAGTAAATGCAATGGGAGAAAACGTATATATAAAGAGATGCTCAAAATGCCATGCCAATGCTAAATCTTACTTTATTTATAATAGTTAATGCGTGCATAATTTTTGTATGGATTTTTAGAGCTTTCCTAGTAGGTTGAGCCTAATTATCCATTTATTCCACACTCTTGGTTATTTTCTGCTCATCTGAGCGTGTTGAGCTATTCAACTAAGTCTAGACTCCAGACGCACACTCTCAATAGATTGATTACCATGAACAATGAAATCTTTGGATATGCACCACTAAAAGGACAAGAGAATCATGGGTAGAGTCGTGGATGACATCATAGTAAAAAAATAAGTCATAACTATAAAGACCTTGATTAGGAAACGCGTACCGTACATGTGTACCTGTGATATGTGTGTGCATGGAAGAGTATACACGTGGAGCACATATGAATACTGTTGATAAAATAACGATGGAGGAAACGAAAATAAAAATAAAATAGTAAGATTTAAACCAGGATTTGAAGCACGTATTAGATATGCTTTTTCTTGAAGTGTTATTCGCCAACTCTCGTTGGTATGAGAGCGTTGTCGGGTTTCTAGCGAACCACTTTCAAGATATGACAAGCCTTGGTGGATCGACATGCAACAATCACAAGGATTCCACAGTAGGAACTCGGTACACAGTTTTCTGTTTTGACAGACTTTGTGTATACATTATAAAAAATAGAGAACCCATTTTGGGTGCTTATAAAGAGAGAAAGAAGAGAATATAAGTTCTTATTTAATCCCCGATTTCCAAGGGGTTTTTATTGAGAATGAATGGCCATGTATTTTTGCAAAGAGGCGTTTTTGAAATACGTATCTAAAACTGTTCACAACAGTTAAGTCTATTAAGATGAAATACGACTTTACTAAAAAAAGCAAAAGAAACCGATTCTTATAACGGTTGGAATATACCAAATGTTCTGCATGATAAAAACATTGGCCGATCGAAACATAATAATGGTCGAGATACGTCAGTTGATTTGTGACACAATCGTTTTCTGCCAGTCAATCAACGAAATGGTCAATAATAGTAGGCCAAACGACGCAACAGCCATTATCTTTAGGTTTGGCATGGCATTCTGAGAAAGTTAAAAAACAAAAGAAAAATAACTTGATTATCATTCATAAAAAATAACAATATAATCAGGCAATTCATAGTCTAAAAGCGATTTCCACGATTCAGCTTAGCCTTATGTTGGCCATCTCAAGTTTCTCCTTAATTATTCATTTTGCACCACCCACAGGTACCATGGTATCACCTAACTTCTAATATAAATGGTTGTTGGATCCAAGATGATCTTGTATTGGTCTGCCAAAAAAAAAAAAAAAGCAATCATCTTTAAGATGCCTCATCCACCCAATTTGGCATATGTCAATTTATGAAAATGCTCATCTGTCCTATTTGGTGACCGAACCCATCTCCTCCATCACCTGCTCTCTAATGAAAAGATTTTACAATCAAAAGTTTATTAGTCCATATCGTCAATAACATTCCCTTCCCTCGCTAATGATCTAACCTAGCCTTAGTGCTTGATGCAAGTCACTCTATCGTGGCTTATTGATACTTCTCTGTACCCTCTTGTAATATCTTTACCTGAGATTCTAGCTACTTAAAATTCATCCTATCAACTATGGTGTAATAGCATATTGTTAGATCGTCTTGAGAAAATTATGATAAAATGTTGTTATTTAAAAAAAAAAAAAAAAGGAGAAAAGATAAGGTAAAAAGTGAAATTGATCTGTTAGGTGTCCTTCACCTTAAACCAATACTTATATTTGGTCTGTGTTCCATTTAACGTAAATAAATTCATCCTTTGAAGGTGGCTCATTTGGGGAGTGGATTAGGTGAGACCCCAGATCCACCGAGGAGGGTGGGACCCGACTGTGGGGCCATTGTGATGTATGTGACTACATCAATGCCGTCCATATGTATCGAAAGTTCATTTTAAGGCATGATCCAAAAAAATGTAGCAGTTCCAAATCCCAGATGGGCCATAGTACATGACAATGGTGATTGACCATTAAAAACTTCATGTGGGCCACAAAAGCTTTGGATCAAGATGATATTTATGTGGTCTCTTCATTTAGGTGTTTGTGACCTTATCAACAGGTTGGATGGCAAATGAACATTCGAGTGGAATCTATGAAGTTTTCAATGGTAGAGATTCAATCACGACTATTTCTATGGTGTGTTCCACCTAAGATTTGAGTCAGTTTCATTTTAACCTAAATAAGATTTCAAAATGGTTGAACGGTGTGGATTTAAGACACATACATTACTGTGAGCCCCACAATCAGGGGGTCCCACCCACCTCGGGGGTCATTTGGATGCGGGATTTCATGCGAAAGGCTTTCGTAGGAAGTTTATGCTCTGGGAACCTACATGGGCCCACCATGATGTTCGTGAGAAATCCACCCGTCAATTCATTTTTTGAGCTCATTTTATGATATTCAACTGAAAATGAGACAGATCCAACACTCAAGTGGGCCGTACGAAAGGAAAAAGGTGGGTAGGGAAGTTCCTACCATTGAAACCTCCCTTGGTCTATAGTTATGTTTATATGCTATCCATACCGTTCATAACGTCATTCCAAGGGGGATGAACTGAAAACCCAAATATTATCTTGATTAAAAACTTATGTGGCCCCACGAATATTTAAATTGTGTACGTTCAGTCCTCACATTTTCGGCCCACTTGAGTCTGGGATCTAGCTCATTTTCAGTCACGTGCCCTAAAATGAGCTCACAAAACTGATGGACGGGGTGGATTTCTCACAAACACCAAGGTGAGCCCCAAGTAGATTCCCAGCACACAGGAACTTCCTCCGAAAGGCTTTCCTAGGAAATCCACGTCCGGGTCGTGGTAGGTTGTGGATTGTGCAGTGGTGTGTTGATGGGACGCTGATGTGATGTTAATGTGGCAAAGTTCCATGCACCTCACCATGGTGTATGCATTATATCCATACCATCCATCCATTTTTGTGAGATCAATTTAGGGCATTTGCCCAAAATTGAGGTAGATCCAAACTTAAAATGGACCACACTACATAAAGAAGTTGGAACGACAATGAACGCACCATTGAAACCTTCCTAGGGCGCACCATGATTTTTATTTGCCATCCAACTTATTCATAAGGTCACACAGACTTGAAGGGAAACACAACTTTCAGCTTGATCCAAAACTTCTATTGCCCCCAACAGGTTTTCAATGGCAAGCCTTCAATCCCCACTACTTTCTGCAGAATGGTCCACTTGAGGTTTGGATCTGCCTCATTTTTTGGCTCATGTCATAAAATGATCTTGCAAGAATGGACAATATGCATATAACACATACATCACATTATAAAGGTTGGTGGTGTGTGGTGTGTGGCACAGCTGGCAATTCGCTTCCATAATGGTAGGGGTGTCTCCTGGCTACGTGTATTTTTTTTTTTTTTTTTTTTTGTCAATATATACCTTGGTGGTACCAATCCACCTTTTTCCCGTTAGAAAAAAAAAAAAAAAAAAAAAAACATTATTCCTTTATCCAACCATACAATTCCTTAAATAGTTCAATGAACCCAATAAAAAGGAACTATAGATCTCTCCTACTTACTAAATCTTTCTTTTAAATTTGATACCGTCCCAATCACAACCAACAGTTTAATAAAATATAAATCATAGAGCCACACATACTAACACCGCAACTTTTATTATTTAAATACCTACTGAGAAATGATGCAATAGCTGTATGAATGGAAACCTTGCCATGCATATATAGTTGTACTAGAAAAGCATTGGCATCCATATTAATTATCCTGACCTTTCATTAGGTTCAGCCCACTCTTAAAAAAAATACCTTGAAAATATCATAATGATCAAATGATTTAAACCGTCCATTCAGTGGCTTGCAGAGACTGATGAACAAAATTATTCATTAAAGATGAGTCGATATATTGAGGAATGTTTAGAACCACCAGATTGCTGTAGTTTTTGTATGGTGATGAAAGAAGGTTAGAGTAGATCTAATGGAATTGACTTTGGACATGTCAAACAGTTGAAACATCAAACAACTTCGGCTAAAGATGCAAGTCACATCAATCAAATTATTAAACCTTCTGATCAATAATAGCATGGAAGATTGGAAGGTCAAGATCGAGCAAAGAGAAACAGGTCCAATCATAAATTTGATGTATCTGTGTCGAAAGGGGAGCTGCCTAGGATTGTTTGTGTCTAAAAATATCGCTTCGGTCAGACCATGCTGACCACTCAATCTATGAATTTTAAAATATATGGCTACCTTTTGATGTGGACAGTCAATTTTGTTTACACAAAATTAATTCAAATAAACAATCTAATCCACCTGCTTGTTAGGGACCATCATGGAATATTGCTTGTCTTTCAAAAGAATCACATTGGAGAAGCCCATCCATGCCTCGGAAAAGGGATGGATATAGAAAATAAGGCTAAGTGGGATGGATTGGGTTAATGGCCTCCTGTTAGATGCTTTGGCCCGAAGGGCATCCCAGTCCCTCCGATCATGTGGCTGTAGTGTTAAGATAACAACACAACTAATGTGACCAATGGAAGGCAAAAACGAAACAAATGGGGCGGCTATGCAATGTCTGTTTGGTTGTATTCGTTTCAGACACTATGACCAACTAATTAGGTTGGCAGAATAGACTGAGTTTTGGGTCAGGGAACCTGATCTGCATATGAGTGGTGGATATGATCTTGCATACTGATGCCAAACTGCATCTGCAAACCGAACTGGGGTTGGACCATATAAGTTATGTTCTACCTAGTGGATAACTTCAATCTTTCATCTACGCGCCACATCCAACTCATATAGTATACGTTGGCTATACAAGGAGAGGATTACTTTGAGTGAGCTATACTTTTATTTTTCCATTTATCAAATGGTAGAAATTGTTTGCTATTGTGTTGTCTATATGAAGAGTATATAGGACTGTTTTTTGCACTAGGTTGGATGAAGCATGCACTTAATGCGTTCATGAGATCAGGCGAATACACATATTGGCTTGATTCAAAATTTCCTCAGCCCTCCCGAAGTTTTCAACAGTAGGTGTTCGTTCAAATCACACCGTTTCTTGTGGTATGGTCCACTTGAGCTTTAAACGCGCTTCACTTTTGGGATCACACTTAAAATAAGCTAGTAAAACGGATGGACAACATGGATAAGTCACATACATCACGATGTGTCCCACTAGGTATTGCAAACGAATGCCAATTTGCCACGTCGACTTGCACAAAGAACCTAAATAGACTTCCCATCAATATAATTGTGTTTGGTTCTAGGCCGTCCATTCATTATGTGCCAGGCGGGGGCTCGATTCAAGCCAAACAGCTTTGACCCCAGGCTAGATGAATTGTTATAACCAGATTCGGCATCGGTTAGGTGCTGGAAAAGTTGTATGGGCCCTACTATGATGCATGTGTTTTATCCTTTCCGTCCATCCAATTTATGAGATCATATTAGGGAATTTTGCCCAAAAATGAAGCATATCCAAATCTCGGGTGGACGACTTGCAAGGAAGAAGTGGTTATTGAATGCCCACACTTAAAAACTTCTTGAGCGCTATAAAAGTTTTGGATGGCAAATAAACATTACAGTGTGCTGCAGGAAGTTTTTAATGATGAGAATTCAATCACCACTGTTTTCCCTTGGTGAGGTCCACCTGAGATTTGCTGGAAAAATAGATTAACCATAATGGCACATACAACATAATGGCACCACACAGCTTTTCCAGCTCTGACTAGTACAATACGAATCCCACTCTTTCCGCGTACGCTCAATTTTTTGAAAGCGGATTTCGTGGCGTGCCCCACACACCGGCCGTGATGAAGTCAAGAAGTTCTGTGGCCCCACTATGATGTAAATGCTATACCCACGCTGTCCCTCCATTTGGCAGGATCATTTTTGGTGCATGATGTCCAAAAAAAAATGAGCCAAATCCAAAGCTGAAGTGGACCACACCACAAACAGTGGGGACAATGATGCCCAAGGTTGAAACCCTCTTGGGGCGTACCATGGTGTTTAGTTTACATCCAACCTATTCATAAGGTCACACATATCTGGATGAAGGTTAAAAAATAAATATCAACTTAGACCAAAACTTTTATGGGCCCTAAGAAACTTTCAATGGTAAGTGTTCAATCCCCACTGCCTTTTGTGTTGTGGTCCACTTGATATTTGGATCTTCTCCATTTTTGGTATCATCCCCTAAAATGATCTTGCCCATTGGACAGATAGTTTAGATATAGCAGATAGATCATGGTGTGGCCCCTGAGACGTCAACACACCGCCGAGGTTGTGTGGCATACTATGACAATCCTCTCCACACTTTTTCTATACTCGGATTGGTAGTCGAACATCATAGTTAATGGTCGAATTGTGTGGGTCCCACTATGATGTATGTGTTTTATCCACACCATCCAGGCATCCATCCATTTTGACATCTCACTTTAAAGCATCAAACCAAAAAATGAAGCAGATCCAAAGCTCAAGTGGACCACACCAAAGTAAAAAGTGGGGATTGGATGCCTACTTTTGAATACTTTTTGTGGGCCACAAAATTTTTGGATCAAACTGATTTTTATGTTTTCTTTGCATCCATGTTTATGTGACTTTATGAATAGGTTGGGTGGCAAATAAACATCACGGTGGGCCCTAGGAAGGTTTCGATGGTAGTATCACTATCCTCGTTGCTTCCCATGGTGTGGTCCACTTGAGCTTTGAATCTGCCTCATTTTTGGGCTCATACCCACCCTGAAATGATCTCGCAACATGAATAGACTGACTTGATAAAACAGGCACATCTTGGCGGGGGCCACAGAACTTTTTAGTACTGGAGGGGTCAATACCAAATTGGAGTCCACTTTTTCTAAGTATTCGATCAATCGTACAACTACAAAAAGCCTGAAAATGTGGCCACGAAGAAAACCTATAATTGCATCACCGATGTAACTCATTACCACCTTAGAGAATTTGTTTACCGCATGAACCCAATTAAAGGAATGACAACATGTAACCATACAAAGGGTGGCAACGGTTGCGACTGGTACTCAGAGACTGGGCCAACAACCGGTGTAGCTAAGGACCTCTTTGAGTTGAGGATTACTCTATTAACGTAAAGAAAAGTGCAACAACTATTTTTTTTTTTTTTTTTTTTTTAAATTTGTTTACCAGTCTCTGAAAACATATGCATTTGATGGTGTTTGGTCTATTTGTAGTAAAACTGTAATGACGATGTTTTTTTCTATTAATTTAATGTCAAATCATTAAATTTTTACTATGATGTATCTATTTGAATTTAAGTTTTTCACAATAATGCAGTTGAAAAGTGTATTTATTATTAATTCTTTCACCTATCTCCTAAAAGTATTTGCATTTGATTGGTGATTGTTGTTTTGATTGATTTTGCAGTGACAAATTTGTAGTGGTGGCACTCCATTACACGGCCATGGTAAGTCATAGTTGAAACAAGTCCTAAAACATATAGGCAAAGGTTTGGTGTTAACTTGAGCACAATTAATACTAGACTAGTGCCTCCTAAACCGGCCTTGAACCCATGCCAACATTATATATTTATATAATAGCATTTTGATGTAAGGAAGAGTGACATAACAATGAAGATCAAGAACACCATCTTCCTAATCAAGTAATTAAAACGTTGATTTTTCAAGGTGAATTCTTGAATCCACAATACGTAAGAGACAAAATTTAGGAATTTATTATTGAATAATAATTCTAAGAGTTCTTATTACATTATTTCAAAGAAAAGAAAAAACCCTAAAGCATTTAAAAATTATACAAAGTAGAAAAATATCTCCAACAAGCTAAATTTGCTAAATATAAACATGTCCAAATAAATTTTACTAGAGCATTCTCAGTACAATTATAAGCAACTTCTAAAAAGGATGGAAATCCTAAAACTGCAAGAATAAGAAGATGGAAACAAATTTTTTTTAAAATAATAAAATTTTCCTAAAATTGCAATTTTGAACATATGCCATGCGTTTTCTTGCGAAACATTGTCGCCAACCCACTGCACAGGTTGGTTTGACCCTGGATGCACCGCCTGCGCATAAAGATCAATAGGGCATGTGCTTTGTGATGATGCATAGTTCAAAAGTTACATTTGACTTATGGTCAACACTTCAAATGACAATTCATTCCTATCCTGAATGGTTGAGCCCAGTTACACCATGCCCTACATAGGACTCAGTCGGTTCAAACAGATTACTTCCACTTTCATTTTGGATTCTTCTGGGTCCAGCTATGCTAAGAATGCATCTGCAGCTCACTCTCCATCAAATCTTCTTTTTTTTTTTCTATAGTCTAGAAACTTAATAAAAAAAAAAAAGTATAGGGGCCTGTTTACATATAACATGGTAGTGTAAGCAAATGCTAGCCAGGGTTGCATGATGGCCGGATGATCATTGTAACGTGTGTGCCATCCAACTTGATGTGTGCAATTTGTAGACAGCCAACATGTTTAACAAGGTTACCTAATGTAAAATTGGGATGCCCCATCACGAAAAGATGTTATTTGTAAAAAATTTAAATCTTAAATAGCATATTACTAAGTTTTTTTTTTTAAATATAATTTTTAAGAAAAATCCATTAGTTTATTAGGCCATGCTTGATGGACATCTAAAAATCTAGAGTACAGATGTGGATGCTGATTTCAGGTCCAACTTTATACTGCAGAGACCTGACCTGAACCTAGCCATTACCATACCAATGTCTCATGTGCAATACATCTAAGCCATTGGAAAGGTTGGCTCTCTCATGAAGGTCATTTTGCACATGCCCATTTAATCTGGGCGGGATTTAGCTTGGATCCATTTTAGTCCGAACCAAAATCAAAATCAAGCCCATTTAAAAATTGGGTCCAAACCAGGTTGGATCAATTCGATTTAGAGAGGACCTAGACTTGACTCATTTAACAACCTTTATACCTATAGCCACCCCATGGTCCAAATTTTGGACATATGCCCACTTGGGTCCAATGACCCTTGGGTCGATTTGACACACTTGCGTACCCTACATCTATTCAAGTGAGGCGGAAAATATACTGGGCTAGGCTGAATGAAGATTTTGAATAGGGCCTGCCCTACAGGCCTAGCTAGTTAGATTATATGGGTCTAAACCAACTCAAGTCCTGCCCATTGAGCAATCAAATCTAAGGTTGTTAACTTGTTATGGGCTGGAAGTAGGCTAGGTGAAGGTTAACTCGGGAGCGACCCAATAATAGAACCACGCATTTTATCACAACACCTTTCATTATTTAAATACCTATTCGAGAAATGATGCAGTGGGTTGTATGAATGAAAACCTTGCCATGCACATAGTTGTACTTGGAATCGTTGGCCATCCACATCAACTATCCAGACGGTCCATTAGGTCCAGCCCACTCTTCATATATATCGACAGCCTTGGAAATATCCTAATGATCAGACGATTTAAACTGTCCATTCAGTGGCTTGCAGAGTTTGATCGACAAGATTGCTCATTAAAGATGAATTGAGCAACAGATGTTTAATTGCTATAGTTTTTGTATAGTGATGAAAGAATATTAGAGTAGATCTAAGGGAATTAACAACTTTGACATGTCGGACAGTCGAAATACATCAAACAACATCAGCTAGAGATGCAAGAATCACATCATTCTAATGATTGAACCTTCTGATCAATAGCATGCAAGATTGGAAGGTCAAGATCTACCAGAGAAAAACAGGTCCAATCATAAACTCATTGCATCTACTCATCTACTAAAGGAGAGCAGCCTAGGATTGTTTATGTTTCTAAAAAAAAGCACTTTGGTCAGAAGATGATAGCCACTCAAATCTATGAATTGTAAAATGGACGGTTGTTATTTAAAGAAAAAAGAAATTCCAGCACTCAAAGGGGTGGTATCCCTTCCCTTATATAAAGTCATGATAAAGCAGCAGAAAGAAGCATACCGGAATTAATGAAGAGCTTGCAAAAAGAGAGAAGGCAGATGGCTTCTGCAATCAGTCGGAGAAAGAAGCACTTTGGTGAGACGTTGATATCAGTCCCTTGTAAGTCACGATAAAGCCGTAGAAAGTACCGGAATGAATGGAAAGCTTCTCAAAAGAGGATGATGGAAGATGGCTTCTGCAATCAGTAGGAGACTCAAAGAGATTGGAAATAGCCAAGGCAACATACAAACTACTATTTAAAAACAAAAACAAAAACAAAAAAAAAAAAAGCGGGTGGATTGGATAATATCTGCGTACGAGGGTTGGGTGTAGACGCAGATTGCATAATAAGTAAACTCCATGGGACTCGGTGTGGATGTATGTGACTTATCCATGCCGTCCATCCGATTTTACATATCATTTTAGTATTTGAAACGAAAGTTAAAAATATCCAAAGGTCAAGTAGACCACACCACAGGAAATAGTGGGGATAGTGATGTCCACCGTAGAAACTTTTCGAGGGCCTACGTTGATGTTTATTTGTCATCCAAACTGCTGTGGTGTGGTCCACTTAAAAATTTTATGTGCTTTGAAATTAATCATCCATCATGGGGGACCTGCCATCTATGTTATCGTCCATCATGTAAGATGCACTTTCAATTCCATTGCTCATCATGTAGAGCCCACCTTTGATGTGGACTGTCCATCATGTGGATGTGGGCCATCCATCATGTGAGGCCCATCTTGGATGTGGGTCACTCATCGTTAGGGCCGACCTTCAATGTGGACTGTCCATGATGTGGGCCCTACTTCAATATTGTGGGGCGTCCATCATGCAGGGCCCACCTCAATGTGGGCCATCCATCTTGTTGGGCCCTGCTTCAATGTCCACTACCCATCATGTGGAGTCTACCTTTGATGTGGACTGTCCATCATGTAAGCCCCACCTTTGAAGTGATTGTCTAAAATAATGGTATGCTTTGGATGTAAGTTATTTAGCATTAGGGGCCAACCTTTATTGTGGACCATATTGTATGGGCCCTCATTGATATGGGTCCATTCATCATGTGGGGCCTACCTTTGATGTGGACTATCCATCATGTGAGCCCTCCTTAGATAAGGACCTTTAGGGAGATCAGGCTCCTTAAACATGGACAATGACCAAGATGTAAGACTTCTTAAGGTGGGCCTACATGATCAATGGTTTGGATCTATCTAAGGATGTATAATTTAGATCGAACACACTGGTGGAACCCACTTAAGTTGTGGTCACATTAAAAACGTGTTAGGGGTGGGACACTTCGTTCCACCACATTGATGGGCATAGATATTAAGTGTAGAGTCTTTAATATAGAGAGTTTCAATGAGTTTTTAATAAATAAAAAACAAAAACTCCCATATTTGGTTTATTATAAATACTGACTAGCTCCCCAAGCCTACACATCGACCGTGGACACAAACTTCCCCATCCCTTAGTGTCCTTTAAAGGTGTAAGGTGCGGAAGATCCAGTCCATCCATCTCATCCTATGGCTTCTCAAATAGGTATGCAACTTCAGATTAGATTATTTCAATTCCTACAATCGATGCATAGATCGATCATTTATTCCGCATTTCAGATCACATTTCGTATCAAAGCAACTATGCATCAATTGTAGCGGATCAATGCAGGTTGATGAATCCGATGATGGATCTTATTGATCAGATCTGAGTTATCCATTTGTGGATTTTCATAGTCAGATCTGTGCCATCGATTTCTACATTTCAATAATCAGATCTAGTGGTCTAAATCTTATGCATAATATGTTCATATTTTCTTTGGAATTTTTGTTGGTCCACTTTGGGCATTTGGACCAATTGTTTCATTTATTTTTTCATTTTTATTTGTTTATTTATTTTTATCATCTTTAAGTGCATCGGGGCATTTGACCACTTTAGCATGGGGCCTTAAAGCCTTTTAATGGATCTTCCTTTAAAGCCTACATTTAATGAGACTTTACTTAAAGTTATGTTTAATTTTGTCTTTAAAACCATGCATTTAATGGATCTTCATATGGTTAGCCGATTGTGACCCATTTTGACTCGCAAGTTGGACCCCTTTGGATCATCTAATCCAATAATCTTGTTATCCTCATCGAGGACTTCGAATAGAGTGGTCACTCACCCCGATCGAATTTTGGATGATGGAAATATTGGATGAACAACATTGATCACTCATTAAATAGGCTACATATAATGTTTCAATGGTCAGATTTGAGTGAAATTTGGTCTAAGTAATTAAAATGATATGATCTTCAACATAGACCAGTTAGATTTTTTAGAATCTATCCAGATCTGGTCAAATTGATCATGATCATTTAAATGGTGTTTTGGATGGACCTGCTTCATTTTAAATCAGAGTAGGCTGGAACTTGTTTTTAGGCTAATTAATATGTTCCGAACATATCTAACAGCTCAAATTTACATATAGATGGCCTAATTTTGGAGTTTTGATCAGACTAGTTATTATATGTTGTTTTTTACAGTTATAATGAATTATTCTTAGGTTATCATTTTGTAGAAGTGGGCCATATTTAATAAATAGACGGTGGGTGGGTTTCACTTGATGGATGACCCTAGTAATTAAGTATTCATGTTATTAAGTTCTGATTTGGTCTGAAATAGGGCCATTATCCATCTTACATGGCTGATTTTAGTTGTTGACTATTAAATCATTGATCCAACTATCAATTTAGAAAAGATTTCTCCCAACCTTTAGATGGTCAACATCAGCCACATTTTAGGCCAAATCATACCACTTTAATATGATTCGTTGAGGGTAGGATTATATAGGTAATCCTGAGTCTAATTTTGTGCAATTTGAACTGGTCGTGTTAGCCACTACAATTACCTCAATTAGTGAAAATTTTATAAATTTTGACTCGTGATTTTGGGATTCAGTATAAGGATTGCATAGAGTTACGTTTGGGTTCAATGCGAGCGGTGACGAAAACACAGACGGTCACTGTTTGGCAGAACACAAGCGATGTGGAGTAAATGATGATTGTGGTGTAAGGCTGAGAGACCCATTTCGCCCACAGGTGTTGATTGTCTTAGATTTACATGACTACCATCAATTATCTTCATGTTCAGGAGAGTCACTTGTATGTCGTGACTTCATCCCATAGGAGGAGTCATGATGATGCGTCGGACTCTCGCCAGGATTGTATGATTATGCCCATCATCATCCTGGACAATTTAATTGAAGGCCCGAATCAATTGAATGTTAATCATGAATTTTGCCTGATACTTAATTGATATTCATGAATAATTAAACACTTTACTAATATAAGTATATTTGTAACTAGCTAATGTTCTAACCCAATACAATTCGATGCCCCTTTTGACTGGGTCCAATTATCCCAAATAAAAAGAGTCCGTAGAGATAGTCTTGGGGTGCATGGATATAGACCTTGCACTGGAAGAGGAGGAACATCCTAAACCATTTGACAAGAGTACTGAATTAGAAATTGCACACCATAAAGCATGGGTTAAATCTAACAAGATGTGTCTCAAAATCATAAAGCACTCAATTTCTGAAACAATGAAGGGTGTCATGCCGGAAACCGAGAAGGCTAAAGTTTTCATGACTGAAATAGGAATTCTATTTAAGAGATCGGATAAATTTGAAGTGAGTTCCCTTCTGGGCCGATTAACTCGCGCATACTATAATGATCATGAAAATATTCGAGAGTACATCGTAGAACTGACTGATGTGTTATCTAAGATTTGCTCATTCGGTCTTAAAATAGAGGATGAACTCTTAATATATTCGGTCTTGAACTCCTTACCTCCTCAATTCAGTACGTTTCAAGTTAACTATAACACCCAAAAGGATAAATGGACGTTGAATAAACTGATTTCTCAGTGCGTTCAAGAAGAGGAAATTTAAGGCTCAGTAAACAAAGCAAGGCATATAGTGTCTATCTTGTAACCTCGGGACAGAGACGTAAAGGAAAAAAAAAAAAAAACCAAGGTTCTGATAACCAACATTCAAGTTCTTTAGGCAATCAACATCAACCTGAAGATCAGTCGAGTAGAAAACGGGCAAAGAAAAAAATTGTTTCTTCTGTAAGAAGCTGGGCCATCAGAAAAAGGACTACATTAAGTTCAAGCAGTGGCTCGTAAAGAAGGGTAAGGATTATGTCTTGGTCTGTTTTGAATCTAATCTGGCTGATATATCGATGAATTCCGGTACAACTATTCACATTTGTAATTCCATGCAAGATATGTTATAGAGACGGCCACCAACTGATGCAGAGCGATCAGTCTATATGGGCAATGACATTAAGGTGGACATAGATACAATTGAAGTTTGTAGGCTAAGGTTAAAGTCAGGTAATACATTGAATATAATAGATACATTTTGTGTGTCTTCCATAAGGCGCAATTTAATTTCAATTTCTCGTTTAGACAAATTCGGTTATTCATTTAAATTTGAGAATAAAAAGGTTTAGTATTTATTACGATTCAAATGTTTTTTGCACTGGCATTATGGTTAATAACCTATACCAGTTGGACTTAAATGCCTCTTACGTCTATAAAGTAGATTCTCTCCATGGAAATAAGTCAGGAACTAAGAGGAGAACGGATTATGAAAATTCATCTATGTTGTGGCACAGACGATTAGGCCATATCTCTCGTGAGATATTGGAAAGGCTGGTGCGAGAAGAAATTCTTCATCTCTAAACTTCTCTGACTTTAAAGTCTGCATAGATTGTATAAAAGGTAAACAGACTAGAATCAGGAAGAAATGTGCAACTAGGATTGTGAGACTTTTAGAGGTGATCCATACAGACATTTGTGGACCATTCTCTATTGCATCGTGGAGTGGACAAATAATTTATCACCTTCATAGATTACTACTCTCGCTACAGGTACTTTTATCTTATAAATGAAAGATCGGAGGCCCTAGATACTTTTAAAATCTATAAAGCTGAGGTTGAAAACTAACTTTACAGAAAGATTAAAGTCGTCAGATTTGACAGTGGTGATGAGTACTATGGCAGATATGACGAATCGGGTCATAATTCAGGACTGTTCGCCAAGTACCTACAAGATTGTGGCATTGTCATTGACGCCCAATACACAATACTTGGAACTCCAGAGCAGAATGGTGTAGTTGAAAGGCGAAATCGCACCCTAATTGACATGGTGCGTAGCATGATTAGCAATTCCACAGTACCAGAATATCTATGGGGCGATGTGATCAAAACCACTGTTCATATCCTTAATCGGGTTCCTTGCAAGGCTGTATTAAAAACCCCTTTTGAGTTATGGAGTGGGAGAAAACCAAGTCTCCAATACTTCCACATTTGGGGTTGTCTAGCAGAGGCCAAACCCTATAACCCGCATGAAAGAAAACTCGACCATAGAACAATAAGTTGTTTCTTCATTGGATACTCAGAAAGGTCAAAAGGTTATAGATTTTACTGTCCTTCCCACTCCATGAAGATTATAGAGATTGGGAATGCTAGGTTCATTGAGGACACTAATAAAGTGGGAGCTTGAACAATAGGAATGTTGTATTTGAGGAAGAACGAACCATGATCCCTATCACGGTCATTCTTAGTAACGTGGATATACATCCTGTAGTTAAGCCTCTAATCTCTGCAGATCACCACGATAAACCTCTTATACAACCCACTGAAGAAGGAAATCAAAACCCAATTTAAGAAAATGAGCTATTAAGAAGATCTCAGAGAGAAAGGAGGCTTGCAATTCCTGACGATTATATTGTCTACTTGTAAGAGCACGAATTTGACATAGGGGTGGAAAGGGATCCTGAATCCTTTACGCAAGTCAACCAAAGTGTTAACTCTTCTCGATGGTTGGATGAAATAAGAAATGAATTAAAATCCATGAATGACAATAAAGTCCGGAATCTTGTAGAATTACCTAAAGGAATTAAGCTGATTGGTTGTAAATGGGTGTTTAAAACCAAACGGGACTCTAAGGTAATATCGAAAGATATAAAGCCAGACTTGTTGCCAAGAATTTTAATCAACGTGAAGGCATTGACTTTAAGGAGACTTTCTCACCAGTATTCAAGAAAGACTCATTTAGAATCATAATGGCTCTTGTGGCTCATATGAATTTGAAGCTACACCAAATGAATGTCGAAACTGCGTTTCTCAATGGAGATTTGGAAGAGAACATATATATGATGCAACCAAAAGGTTTTGCAGTCGATGGCTCAGAATATATGGTTTATAAACTTAAGAAATCTATTTATGAGTTAAAACAGGCATCACAACAGTAGTACCTAAAATTTCATGAAGTGATTTCCTCATATAGTTTTGAAGAGAACACTGCGGATGAGTGTATCTATATTAAGATTAGTAATAACGAGTTCATTATATTGGTTTTGTATGTTGACGACATTCTGTTTGCTAGCAGTAACATTGGGTTATTACGCGATACCAATAAATTTTTATCTCAAAGATTTGAGATGAAGGATCTTGGTGACGCCTCTTTTGTCATTAGGATTGAGATACATCATAACAGATCACATGGACTGCTTAGCTTGTCACAGATGGCCTATATCGATAGGGTACTCGAAAGGTAAAATATGGAAAATTATGTTCCTACCAAATCGCCCATTGTGGAGGGCAATAAATTTAGCCAATTTCAGTGTCCAAAAAATGATCTAGAAAATAATTATATGAAAGATATTCCATATGCGTCAACTGTAGGAACCATTATGTATACTCAAGTCTGTACGCGACCGAATATCGTTTTTACAGTTGGAATGTTGGGCAAGTATCTCTCCAACCCAGGGATGCAACATTGGATAGCCATAAAGAAGGTGTTACGCTACTTAAAGCGGACAAAGGACTTCGCGCTCACATATAAAAGGTCTGACCATTTGGAGTTGGTTGGATACTCAGATGCAGATTTTGCTGGCTGCCTCGACACCAAGAAGTCCACTTTTAGCTATATTTTTATGATGGTTGGTGGGGCTATGTCTTGGAAGAGCGTGAAACAGACAATAACGGCCTCATCCACCATGTAAGCTAAGTACATTGCATGTCACGAAGTTACAAATTAGGCAATATGGCTACAGAGCTTCTTCTCAAGTTTGCGGGTATTAGAGCATATCCCGAAACCATTGAGAATCTTTTGTGACAGCTCAGATGCGGTAAACTTCTCAAGCAACAACAAGTATTCATCAAGTTCGAAGCATATCGACATTAACTATCTTGTTGTGAAGGAAAGAGTTTAGAATCGTCAAGTGTTTGTGAAGTTCATCGACACTAAGCAGATGATATCGGATCCACTCACTAAAGGGCTCCCTATTACGCTATTTCAGGAGCATGTAACTTCTATGGGTATTACTGATCCCACAGATGTATTCAGTTAGTGGGAGTTTAGTTTGATCCATTATGCACATACATTTACAGAGATAGCATTTATATGACTTTGATGATTCTATTTATTAAATTTTCTTCCGCTTCTCATTAAATATGCACAACTTTAGTTTGAGTAAGTGGAATTTAAACATGTCTCATTGGAGACATATAAAGCTCCAGGACCTCTTGAAGATAGGCACATTTGATCACGTTATAAGTGTAATCTTCATACCACACTTCCATGTCCTTGATCTATGTCGTTAAGGGTGGTAGTATTTGTGACCATGATGCGTCTCACTTCGTAAAGATTAAATGTTGTGATGACTACCACAATCTAATGCTACTAATCTTGATGAATTAGATTATAGAAGCGTTGCTCGTATTATCCAACAGATACAATGGTTAACCATCCAATGATAAAACATATTTTGTAAAATATTTTCAAAATAAATTTTGGACATGATCAATGTGGCCCAAGTGGGAGAATGTAAGACTTCTTAAGGTGGGCCTACATTATGGTTTGGATCTATCTAAGAATGGATAATTCAGATCAAGCACACCGGTGGACCCCACTTAAGTTGTGGTCACATTAAAAACGTGTTAGGGGTGGGACGCTTCATTACACCACATTGATGGGCATGGATATTAAGTGTGGAGTCTTTAATATAGGAGGTTTCGATGGGTTTTTAATAAATAAAAAATAAAAAAAACTCCCATATTTGGTTTATTATAAATACTGACTGGGTCCCTAAGCCTACACATCAATCATGGACACAAACTTCCCAATCCCTTAGCGTCCTCTAAAGGTGTAAGGTGCGAAAGATCCAGTCCGTCCATCTCATCCTATGGCTTCTCAAATAGGTACACAACTTCATATCAGATTATTTCGATTCTTACAATCGATGCATAGATCGATTCTTTATTCCGCATTTCAGATCACACAGGAGAGAAAAGTTAAAAAATAAAATGTCAAAAAGCTACATTAAAAAACTTTCTTGAAACAAGTCTTTTAGCATTAAGTTACTTTTATGATGATGCTTGCTAAACTAACTTATGTGTAAAAGGTAACATAACGACTTAAAATAATTTAAAAGGTAACTTATTTGGTGGTATCCAAAGAAGCCCAAAAAATAATTAAGTTTTCCTAAAATCGCAATTTTGAACTTCAAGTATGCATTATCTTGTGAAACAATAATCGCACTGCACAGGTCGGTCCAACCCTAGATGTACTTCTACATAAAGGTCGATAGGTTATACATTCCATGACGATGCCCAGATCAAAAGTTACGACTGATTTATGGTCAACACTTCAAATGACAATTTCTCTCTATCCTGAATAAATTTCTCTGAGTCAAACGCATGCCCAGTTATGTCATATCCTATGTAGGATTAAGACCAGTTATAACAAACTACTTCCGCTTATGTTTGGGTTTCTTTTGGGCACGGTTTGGGTGAATCCCCGGATCCACTGAGGTCGGTGGATCCCCTACTGTGGGGCCACTATGATGTATACCTTACATCTACACCGTCCATGCATTTTGAAAGCTTATTTTAGGGCATTATCCAACAAATGAAGCAGATCCAAATCTTAGGTGGACCATACCATATGAAATAGTATTGATTGAATCCACACCATTAAAAACTTCATGAGGGCCACTGGAATGTTTATTTTCCATCCAACTTGTTGAAAAGGTCACAAAGACCTGGATAAAGATACCAAACAAAAATCAGCTTGACCCAAAACTTTTGTCACCCATGAGAAGCTTTTCATGGTTGAGTACCATTGTTTACTGTATTATGGTCCACCTGAGATTTGGATCTACTTCATTTTTTAAATCATGCTCTAAAATTGAGTTTTTAAAATGAATGGACGGCATGAATTTAATACACACACATCACACAGTGGACGGCATGGTAAGGGATCCACCCACCTCGATGGATCCAGGGATCCAGCGAAGCCGCGCCCATTTCTTTTGGTCCAGCTATGCTAAGAATGCATCTGTGGCTCACTCTACATTACAAGGTAGTGTAAGAAAATGCTTGCTATTGTTGCATGATGCCTGGACAAGTTGGTGTGTGCAAATCGTAGATATCCAACCTATTTAACATGGTTACCTACTGGGAAATTGGGATGCCCCATCATGAAAAGATGTTGCCCATGAGTTTTTAAAGTCTAAAATAGCATATTACTAAGTTTTCTTTAATATAATTTTTAAGAAAAATCCATTGGTTTATTAGGCCATGTTTGATGGACGTCTAAAAGTCTAGAGTACATCATTTCAGGTCCAACATGTAACTGCAGGGACCTGAACTGAACCTGCCCATTACCACACCAAATCATACCAATGTCTCATGTGCAGTACATCTAAGCCATGGAAAAGGTTGGCCCTCTCATAAAGATCTCTTAGTACATAGGACAGGTGGATCTAGCGTGAGTTTTGGACTATGGACCAAACAAACAAGGTCCCGACGGATGAATAGTCCAGATATCTTTCCTATCATGCCACTTGTATTAAAGAGAGAGAGAGAGAGAGAGAGAGAGAGAGACCAACACAAGCGTCTGAAATCTCATGAGAGCTAGCTTCCTATGTATGCTGGGGAAAGTTTGGCAAACAGTGATATGAGATGATGAATATGATGGAGGTGGATTGCCTGTTGCATCAGCCACAGGGATATCCCTGTGGCATGACATGGCCCATGTTATGTGGGGCCATCGTGATGTATGTGTTTTATCCACATACAAGTGAACCACACCAAAGCAAAATAGGTCGATATGTTATTTATTTATTATTTTTTTTAATCTGGGTGGGATTTAGCTGGGGTCTATTGTAGTCTGAACCAAAATCAATATGAGGCCAATTTAAAAATTGGGTCCAAACTGAGCTGGACCAAGTTGATTTTGAGGGGACCTAGACTTGACTCGTTTAGGGCCCGTTTGGACTGTAAGTTACTTAAGCTACTTATTTGATAAGTAACTTATCTTGGTTTCTATTTAATTAGCAGATAAGCATGTTTGGCAAACAACATAGTTACCATCAAGCATGCTTGGTTTCCAACATCATAAGTAATCATCCCTCAAGTCTATTTGGTCCCCCTCACATCTATTGTCCATGTGGGGCCAACCTTTGATGTGGATCATTCATTATGTAGCCATACTGCCATTCATCATATGGGACCTACCTTGGATGTGGGCCATTTATCATTAGGGTCTGATTTTTAATGTGCATCATTCATTAGGTAGGGCCCACCTTTGATGTTGGCCATCCATCATGTGTGGCCCACCAGCAATGTTATTGTCCATCACATGGGGCTTATCTTTAATTAATATCCGTCGCCCATCATGTGGTGTCCACCTTTGATGTGGATCATTCATCAAATGGGCCCACCTCCCATGTGGGTTGTCCATCTTGCGGAGCCCACCTTAGATATGGGCCATTCTCATTAGCCTGACCTTTGATGTGGACCATCCATCATGTGGGGCCCACCTTGATGTGGATCATCCATCATGTGGTGCCCACCATTATTAATTGCCCATAATATGGAGTCCACCTTTGATGTGGACTGTCCATAATGTGGGCCCCACCTTCAATGTGGAACCAACCTTTGATGTGGACCATTCATTGTATGGGCCGTCCATCCACCTCGGATGTGGGCAATTCATCATTATGGCCCAACACATTCATTATGTAGGGCCTGCCTTTTATGTTGTTCATCTATCAAGTAGGGCCAACCATCAATGTTAATATCTATCATGTGGGGCCCACCTTCAATATCCACTGCCCATCACATACACCCATGTGCACAACAATACTGTCTATTCATGTGGGGCCTGCATGTAAACGATGTGCTTATCCTTTTCCTCTCTTTCACCTCTCATATTCCTCTCTTCAGCAACTTGTGAAAAAGTTAAGAAGCTAAAAATATTAGCTTAAGTGATTATGTACTTTTAAGTAAAAAAAAGTTACTTATTAATTATCATAAACCAAACTTAATTATCTGAAATAAGTTACTTATATAATGCTATAAGTAGAAAAAGTAACTTATTTGGTGGCATCCAAATGGGCCCTTATCAATTTTTAGACCTAGAGCAGCCCCAATATGGTTTAAATTTTGGAAATGGGCCCACTTGGGTCAAATGACCCTTGGGTCGATTTGACACACTTGCACCCCTGCATCTGTTGGAGAAAGGTGAAAAATTATACTGGGCTAGGCAAAATCAAAATTTTGAATAAGGCCTGCCCAACAGACCTAGCTAGTCAAATTATGGGTCTAAACAGCCCAAGTCAGGCTCATTGGGCACACAAATCTAAGGTTGTCAAGGGTTGGAAAAACCATACTTTCTAATGCGACAGCTTTCATTATTTAAATACTCATTGAGAAATGGTGCAGTGGATTATAGAAATGAAAACCTTGCCATGCACATAGTTGTACTTGGAATTGTAAGCATCCACATCAACTATCCAGACCGTCCATTAGATCCAGCCCACTCATCATAGACAGCCTTGAAAATATCCTAATGATCGGATGATTTAAACCATCCATTCACTGGCTTGCAGAGATTGATGTGCCAGATTGTTCATTAAAGATGAGCAGAGAAAAGGATGCTTAGTACCACCTGATTGCTGTTGTATAGTGATGAAAGAATATTAAACTAGATCTAATGGGGCATTGCCTCTTGGTAGATTCCATGGAGTTCCAACAAGAGCCCTCAGTTTCCAAACCCATCATTGGTGAAATATCCACGCTGCTTACAGCACCAGTGGGTGCGTTGCATGACTGACCAAGAATAATAATAAAAAAAAACTAGATCTAATGGAATTAATGACTTTGGAATCAGCTATAAATGTAAGAATCACATCAATCAAATGATTTAACCTTCTAAACAATAGCATGCAAGATTGGAAGGTCAAGATCTAGCAGAGAAAAACAGGTCCAATCATAAACTCAATGCATCTACTCATCTAGTCAGACAAAAAAAAAAAACCAGCATTCAAAGGGGTAGGATCCTTCCCTTATTAACTCATGATAAAGTGGCCGAAAGAAGCTTACCAAAATGAATGGAGAACTCGTAAAAAGAGAGACAAGGAAGATGGCTTCTGCAGTCGCTTGGAGACGGAGAGAGTATGGAAATGGTCAAGACAAAATATAAAGCACTTTTTAAAGGGAGAGAGATGCTCGGCTAGGATTAAGGTGGCAATGGGTCGGGTCGGGTTCGGGTCCACCTCAGCCCTAACCCAACCCAAATTGAATTTGGGTTGGATTTTCCTAACCCTTACCCAACCCAAATTAAAACAGGTCGGGTCGGTTAACTCACATTTTAATGATCAACTAACTAATTTGTAGATTAAACTAAATGCATATGACACTAGCATTCAATTGAAAATCAAACCATCTATGTTTAATAGGTACATGTGTGTATGTGTGTGCATGTGGGAAATGGTACTATGAGGTTGACCTCATGGAAACTTCCCATGAGGTCGAGTTGTGTGGGCCCCACCGTGATGTGTGTTGAACATCTACTCCATTAGTTGGATGCAACATTCAATGGTGGACCACAGGCTAAAGAATCAGGTCAATCCATGAGTTAGGTGGGCCACACTACAGACAACAGTTGAGAGGGGGTATCCACTCATTAAAACCTTCATGATCGTTGATTGGGCCCACCGAGATGTGGTTCACAAATCTAGCCCATCCATTATGTGTGTTCCACTTGTACGAGGGGTTTGATCAGGTTTCAGGCACATTCAAAACTCAGGTGGGCCCCTACCAAGTGATTTAGATATTTTAGGCATGTCTTCACATGGTTTTAGATGGTATGGCCCACCTGAGTTCCCTATATGTCTGATTTTATAGGTATCCCATAACCTAAAGGGGACCCATCAAATGCAAGGTGTTGATGTCCGACACACATCACGATGGGGCTCACACAGCTCAACCTCATGGGAACTTTCATGAGGTTGAGCTGTGTGGGCTCCACCATGATGTGTGTTAAACATCTACCCCGACAGTCAGATGCACCATTTCATGGTGGGCCATGGGCTTAAAAATCACGTCAATCCATGATCTAGATGGGCCACACCATAGACAAAAGTTGAGAGGGGTAATCCGCCTATTAAAACCTTCATGATCCTTTTTTTGGCCCACTGAGATGTGGTTCACAAACTCAGCCAATCAATTGTATGTGTCCCACTTGGATGAGGGGTCAAACCAAGTTTCAACAGCATCCAAAACTCAGGTTGGCCCCATCAAGTGCTTTTAGATGTTTTAGGCATGTCTTCACATGATTTTAGATGGTATTGTCCAGAATTCTGTACACGACTGATTTTTGGGATATCCCATGACCTAAAGGAGACCCATCAAATTCAAGGTATTAATGTTTGGCATGTGGGGCCCACACAGCTCTTCCCATGAGGTAGACCTAATAGTACCACTTCCCTATATATATTTATAGGGTATTTCTATTACGTAAATACCAAGAGAGAAAAAAAAATTACATATTATTTAATAAGAAAATCAATATATAATAGTCTACTTAACCCCAATATCAGTGGAAGGGCCTGTAGCCCAGCTGGTTGAGTCCGTGTTTATCAACCAGCTGGTCTCAGGTTCGAGACACACCAGTAGCACCTTTGGGTGCTTTCGGTCGGGCCGGGTCGGGTTCTTCTTCGGGTTATGGCCTCCTGTTAGGTACTTTGGCCCAAAGGGCAGGTATTTGTTTGGGACGGCAGACTGGGCTTGGGAACTCCGTTTTTTTTTTTTTTGTTAATTACGATTTTTATTTTATTATTATTATTTTGGTTAGGTCGACCAAACCACTTAAACTAAGGGAAGGTCTCAAGTCCAACTAGTTGGACATAAGTTATGGTCCACCCAGAGGATAAATTCCAATCTTTCATATATGTGCCACATCTAACTCATCCGGTAGGTTGGCCCTAGCAGGAGGATCACCTTGTACAAATTTCAGGGATATTCACTCATTAAGTGAACCGCACTTTTATTTTGCTATTTATCAATGGTAAAAATTGTTTTCTATTGTATAACCCATATGATAAGTATATAGGGCTGATTTGTGCACTAGGTGATCGTCATAATGCGGCCAACCTATTACAAGGGTTGGATGTCACATGCACTTAATGGGTTGGAATTTATTCTCAGGGTAAACTGTACCTTGGTCCCACCAGATGAACCTGAGACACTTCTTACATAACTTCGTTAATCCCGTCAGATCTCCATTTTCCATTCAACTTCGTCGGCTAACACGATGTAATATCGTTGCTAACGATATTACATCTATAGAGACAATTCACACAGGTTGCCTGCAAACAGACAATAATCAGCCAGGAGATCGAGGACATGGCCATGGGTGCATACACAATGAGAAAACCTTATAGATGCGTAGCGTTATACCGGCTGTGGCCTTTCTTAGTTTGGACCGCTGGGTTCCACTTAAAAAATGAATTCGCCCCATTTTGTTTAATCATAATTATGAATTAGAGATTATAGTTTATATAACGGTTCACTATATTTTTACAAAAAAAAAAATAAAATAAGGGGAGATCTCTAAACATTATTACAACAATAAAATGAGATGAACTCATTTTTAAGTGGCGCCAATGGCCGATAGACTCGTGGGTTTAAACCGTGACTTGTTCGAGTTGACTTGGACTAAGGTATCTGGTTCAATTGCATGAGTACCCTCACCCCCGAGTTACCCTTGGCTTGGGTGAGTCCTGACTCAGTTCAGGAGTGAACAAGTCAGTCCGAGCCACCGAGTCTTTAGCCATGGACCCATGGTCAGACTCCACACTTTTATACGCCCCTTCTTCTATTCTTCATATTTTCTGCTACTGGACTGATTGAGAAGTTTCAAATGATCTCCTTCAATCTTGCGTCATTTTGTTTCCTTTGACGTATGATGCATGTGTATCAGCATGTTTCTATGGGATTTTAGTATATCTGAATATTTTATCTCATAGTTGAAACACGCGGAGCAATCTCAGATCAAACAAGAACACACAATGCAATCAATCACACACAAGCATTCACCACAAGAGAATTCGATTTTACGTTGAAAAAACCCCTCAACAGGCAAAAAAACCACGGCACAAAGTGATCCACTATGAATATCAGAAGATTACAAAGATTGACAGCCCACAAGCAAGGAATAAACAAAGAAAATCCCAAGTTCTCTCTCACACACACCTCTCCCATCTTCCTAACACGATTAGGAAACCTTAAACACCTTAGGATACATCTAAATCGTAATTACCGGCCTTTAAATAGACAAAACACCCGAAATAGAAACATCTTGTGCACTACTGCGAGCTGTGCAAGAAATCCGTACGCACAGCCGACCGGTCGGCCAGCACACAGAACAGTCCAGAGGAGAACATCGACCATGCTGCCTAACCACTAACCAGTCGCCCAATCGGTTGGAGCCCTCTACAGACCGGTCGGCCGATCGGTCTTGGGCAACACAGACCTGTCCAGGGGGCCTCCACGTGCATCTGGGTTACACAGTCAGACCTGTCGCCTGACCGATCTGAGCACCCAATACATGCATAGTTTGAAGGCTGCCCTAACAATCTCCACCAAGGCTTCAAACGACGAATCAATACCATCCTTGCAACGTCATCTCATCTTCAATCATAGCTACACCGCTTCTCGTGCTACCATCAACCCTAACCTTGTAAATCCACGGCCTTTACCGCTCTTCTCATCTGGCCCTTGGGCACTTGCCACATACGAGCAACTGTGGATATCGCTACCGTTTCCGCAGCTCCACCGTGAATTGTGCTCCCGATTAATATGTAAAGATGGCCACACCTCTGTGCTTTCATACACATGAGTGCCCCTTTCAACATTTCACAACAATGATCGCGGCCAATAAACACGCACCATTTCGCCTCAAGTGCACCAAGAGTAATCACATTCATCTTCATCTTGGGGACGTGCTTCATATCTTCCAAGACTGGTTCGACCCTATCAAACATCCTGATGCGCACCGTACCAATACCCACAACCTTATGAGCGTAGCCATCGCCAACAAACACCGATTCACCACCATACTCCTTGTATGTCGTGAATGAATTCCAGTCAGGACAAACGTGACATGAAACCCCTGAATCTATGATCCACCCACTACCGTGAGATCCCTTACCAGATACAGTCATAACTTCACACAGATTGTCATTGTCATCTACGGTATTGGCTCCCCCTCCAGAAGAATTTTCATACCTCTTTTGCTTCAACATAGGATTCTGACAATCCCCTCTCATGTAGCCCTCCTGACCACAATTACAGCACTTCACCTTAGCCTTCTATTTGCCCTTGGCCCTAGATCCCGATTTCAAATATCCTCCATGCTCAGAACTCCCCTCATAACCAGTGCCTCTGAGGAATAACGGGAAGCCATGTCACCACTTTTCTTTCTCATCGCCTTCGACTGGAGGGTTGAGATAACGGTCTCCCTCCCTGCGCAGACAGAGTCCCTGAACGACTCATATGAATCTGGAAGAGAATTCAACAGGATACATGTTTGATATTCATCCTTCATCGGTTCATCGATCTTTACCAACTTACAAACTAGCCTATTGAACGTGCTCAGGTGGTCATCTACCTCCTTTCGCTCAGTCATCCTCAGGGTGAACAACTACATCAACACGTACATGTGATTTTCTAGAGACTTCTTGGCATAAACCTTCTCTAACTTCGCCATCGTTTCAACCGCAGTCTTCTCCTTCATGACATGATAGAGAACATCATCTGTAAGGTTTAACAGGATTGAGGTTCTAGCCTTCATGTTGAGCCTCGTCCACTCATTATCTTTCATAGCCTCGGGTCCCTTTTTAAGAGCTTCATCAAGCCCTTGCTGAACTAGGAAGGATTCAACATTCACCTTCCATAGCTCAAAGTTATTTTTGTCGAAAAACTTCTCTACCTCGAGCCTTGCGCCCGATCCCATCTTCTCGTCTCATATTCGAATTCTACTCCACCCCAATTTTAGCTTTGATACCACTTGTTGGGAAAAACTGGCAGCGGAAGTGGAAGCCAAAACGCGCGGAGCAATCCGAGATCAAACGAGAACACATGATGCAATCAATCACATACAAGCATTCACCACAAGAGAATCTGATTTTACGTGGAAAAACCCCCTCAACGGGTAAAAAACCACGACACAAAGCGATCTACTATGAATATCAGAATATTACAAAGATTGACAGTCCACAAGCAAGGAATAAATAGAGAAAACCCCCAAGTTCTCTCTCACACACACCTCTCCCATCTTCCTAACACGATTAGGAAACCTTAGACACCTTAGAATACATCTAAATCCAGATTATCAGGCTTTAAATAAACAAAACACCCGAAATAGAAATATCTTGCGCACTACTGTAAGCTGCGCAAAAAATCCGCGCACACAGCCGACCGGTCAGCCAGCACACAAAACAGTCCAGAGGAAAACATCGACCACGCTGCCTCACCACCGACCGGTTGGAGCCCTCTGCAGACTGGTTGGCCAACCGGTCTAGGGCAACACAAAGACCTGTCTAGGGGGCCTCCACATGCATCTGGGTTACACAGCCAGACCGATCGCCTGACCGGTCTGAACACCCAATACGTGCATAGTTTGAAGGCTACCCCAACAGAGGAACCTCAAGAGAAGTGGCCTTATCTAACGAATAAAAAACTTATGGCTTTGGATCCAGATGCTTAGATGAATTTACTTTCATTCCCAACACATGTTTTAGACTATTTGTTTAAAATGAATTCTGGTTATTAGTTTATTTTGTTCTTTGAATATTAGTTGATTTGGATTGATGATGTTGAATGATTTGAATAAAGTCGAGGACTAAACAGAATTAGTTTAACAATTATAGTCATTAGGTTGAATGAGTTGAATGGTTGTGATGAATGTTGTATGATGTTGATGATAACGTAGCCTAAACATAATGATTGTGCCTCTAGAAGCTATATGACTTGTGTTTAAGTACACAAAGTGTATAAGTCATACTTTGTAACTTGGGCTGAGGGTGCACACTCGTGTACAAGTCATACTCCGTAACTTGAGGTGCACACTCGTATACAAGTTATACTCTATAACTGGGGCATGAGAGTGCACACTTTGTGTTCAAATTACGGGGAGTGACATGTTGAGTTGTGGGCTTTCCAAGCTTGGGCCTAACAAAAACAAAATTTGAGTAGGACTGGTTCAAATAGTTCAAAATTCGGGCTTCAAACAACCGTAAGCTCGCCCATTGACAACCCTTGCTGAGGAGAGTTGGACATGACTTATTTAAGAATCAGGTCAGAATTTTGGACCCAGACCCAATTGATTAAAATCTCGATCTATACAGGTTAGGTCTAGCATAGAGCCAAACCTGACTCCTTTGTCACATGGGTCACGTCTAGGTCTTGTATGGAAATTTTTGTTGAGCTTTTACACAAATAATGTCCTGGATCATCTAGTGGGTAGTGGTACCAATTTCAATTGTAAAGAAATAAGCCAACATTCCAAATTCAACAGCTTTTATAAATGGTTAGTAAGGTTGTCAACGGGCTGAGCATCATGCTGCTCGATCACAACTCAAAACATCACCACTGCTCCCCCCAAATGATGGTCTATGCGCCCATGATCAGCCCAGTACAAACCATAATAACTTGAACACGTAGAGACATGAAACTTAAATAACAATCTCAATTTATTTTGGTCCAAATAAATAAAATTTGCAATTCCATGTTTACTTAATCATGCATCTTAATATTAATCATATAAATCTTATATCACCCATGTTCATTAGTACATATTCGACCCAAAAGGCCAAATTTTCATTTCAAGAGACTTGGGGCAACTCTTCCAATGGGCTGTATGCTTCCATCTTAAACAATTATGTTAATTGAACGGTTGTAGAGTGCATATGTAAGCCCCATCATTAGTGTGGGTGTGGGTGAGATATGTAGTTCGTACATAAATTATACATACATTAGAGATATTTGGACTTGGGCCAAGGGTTTCCCAAATTGGCCCAAAATCGTCTGAGCTTTTATATCAAAGTTAAGCATGTCCCACTGGCCTAAAGGTGTGCCGAAGCCTGACCCAAATACCTGACCACACTAAAAAGTCTATGGGCTGGCCCAACCCATCGATAACCCTAGTGGTTCAGGTAGTCCAATTAGTGTGATTGTGGCATATTCTCCACCAACAATGATTTATAATCCATAATTAATAATGTTACAAGTAGTGGTTATAGTAACCACGATTTAGAAGGAAAAAAGCTCCACAAGCTCATTACTGCATTTTCCTGAGTCTGGGTGGGTTTAGGTTGGGTCCATTTTAGTCTGACCCAAAATCAGGCCCATTTAAAATCTCAGTCTGAACTGGCTTGAGTCAAGTTGATTTTAGCCCTGACTCATTTATTAATTTCAGTTAAACTTTTAGTCCTAGATCCACCCTATGGGTCCAATGACCCTTGGGTTGATTTGACACATTTGTACCACTACATCTATTCAGGTAAGGTGGAAAATATGACGAACGAAATCAAAATTTTAAATATGGCCAACCAGATAGACCTAACTAGGCAAATTATAGGTCTAAACCGACACAAGTCAGGCCCATTTGGCACTCAAATCTAAGGCTGTCAGGAGTTGGAAGTGGTCTAGGTGAAGGTTTACTCAGGGCCAACCCAATAACGGAAAGCATGTGCTTAAGAGCAATCTGCGTCCAAGTGGCAAATTTTAAAGGCCCAAATCCAATTTTTGCTTGATCTAAGCCTAGATTGCCATTGCTAATTTTCTTAATTTATGATATGTTGTAACTTGCAATTATAAATGTGAGTAGTGAACATTCTTATTATAATGGTCCATAAATGACCGGTGTCAGTCCAACAAACCGGTCTGAAACCAGACCCAGAAACCTTTTTTTTTTTTTTTTTGTTCAAGATCAGGATTGTTTATTAGATGTGCCCCATCATGCATCATACGCATGATACGTGACAAAAATGCCCTTAAACCTTAAATGTGTTACACCAGGAGGTGCTCTAGTGGTCTCTTAGCCACAAGCATAGCCCAGCCCAGCGTGATTAATAAACGGGCTTAAACTTTAAGCCAGGGGGCCGTCGCATCATCTCCCTCTTATAAAATGGATGCGGATTAGGAGGTGCTGCCCACACCATCGTCAGCAGTGGTGTGGTAATGTGTTGGGCGCTATGGGGCCATGACGTATGTGTTTTATATTTAGGCGGTCCATCCGTTTTGCCAGCTCATTCTAGGTTACAAATTAAAAAATGAAGCATATCCAAAGCTCAAGTGGACCACACACAGGTAACAGTGGGACACAGATTGGCTACTGATGGCTTTAATAGGTATCTAGCTACTGAAGTGATGTCACCAAGTTTTGTGGGCCCCACCATGATGTATGTGTTGTAACTACACTGTTTATCCATTTGGAGATATCATTTTAGGACATGAGCCTAAGAATGGGGCAGATCCAAAGCTTAAGTGAACCCCACCACAGAAAACAGTGAGACAGTGACCCTCCTGTTGAAACTTCCCAAGCACTCATAATGGTGTTTATTAAAGATCCAACCTGTTCATAAGTTCACACAGACATGGAAGAAGAGAAAACACAAGTATCATGATCGAAAACTTCTTTGGCCCCCAAGAAATTGTTTATGGTAGGCGTTCAATCCCCACTGTTTTCTGTGGTGGGGCCCACTTGAGCTTTGGATCTGCCTCATTCTTTGTCTCATGCCCTAAAATTATCTCTCCAAATGGATGGATGGTGTGGATACAACACATACATCATGGTGTGGTCCACATAACTTGGTGACGTCACTTTTGTAGCCAGATAACTACTGAAGCCGTCAGTAGCTAATCGGTGTCCGTAACCGTGGGTATAATGACAAAGTTTGAAATCTTCTTAGCCCACCTTGATGTTTATTTTCCATCAAATAAGGTCACGGAGGCCTGTATATGGAGAGAAAGGGGAGCGGATTGGGTGAAACCCGGGAGCGAATTAGCTGTTAACCTGGTAACGGGCTTGGATTAGGTACTACACCCACAAGGACGGACGAGGAGACGGATGGCTACGTGGCGTGACCTATGGGTAGTACCTTATCCGAGCCCCTTACCCTTACTGTGTGGGGCCTACCTTGATATATTTGTTGTATATCCACTCCATTCATCTGGTTTTCCATCTCAATTTAGGTTGAGATCCTATATCACAAGAAGATTCAAATCTCAGGTGGACCATATCAATAGAAAGAGTGATGGATAACCACTAAAAACTTTTTGTGGGCCACAAAAGTTTTAGATCAATCTTATCTTTCCAATTTACTTTCATCCAGATCTTCTTAACTCTATCAACAGTTTGGATTTCAAATAAATATTAAGAAAAAATTACGATGGGCCATTTGGAATTTTTAATGGTGGGGCACTCAATAAACACTATTTCCTGTGGTGTGGTCCATCTTAATTTTGGATCTGTATAAAGTTTGGTATTCCACTCTAAAATGATCCCAAGAAACGGATGGACGGCGTGGATATACATAAAATCATCAAGGTAGGCCCCAAGGTAGGCGTAACACCCACTAAGCTGTTACCGGGTAACACTTAATTCGCTACTGGATCCACCGAGGTGGGTGGGACCTAACTGTGAGGCCACTGTGATGTATGTGACTACATCCATGCCGTCCATCCATATTGAAAGTTCATTTTAGTGCATGGTCCAAAAAATGAATCAGTTCCAAATCCAAGATGGGCCATAGTACAGGAAAAAGTGGTGATTGACCATTAAAAAGTTCCTGTGGAACACAAAAGCTTTGGATCAAGATGATATTTATGTGGTCTATTCATCTAGTGTTTTTGACCTTATCATCAGGTTGGATGGAAAATAAACATTTTTGGTGGAATCCATTGAAAATCCATGAAGTTTTCAATGGTAGAGATTCAATCACGACTGTTTCCGTGGTGTGGTACACCTAATATTTGAGTCAGCTTGATTTTTAGTATCATACCGTAAAATATTTATTACAAACCTTCTCTCCAATCCTTTCTTGATGGCCGCAGCAGCGCCGGTCTTTCGCAGCTGCAGCATCTGGATAGGGACTGGGAAGTGCTCAACGCTTGCTTGAATGCCGAGGACATAAAGATCATTGCAGCTCCTACAAGTTCCTCCATGACCGGTGCTTCATCCCTAATTTTGGGAAGTGCAATAACATCGGTAATTCTGTGAATATGTTTGTTTTGGGGTCTTGAATTTCTGTTGGAATTGTTGATTCTGGCAATTGAGATGGCATTTCGATGATTTTGTAGGGTTTATTATATGAAATTTGAGATGGGTATTTTGGTTTATGTTCTGATCATGCTTTTGTTGGTTGCGAATTGAATCAAGTGACTGAAATGAAAATGTGGTGCTTTTTTCTTGTGTATATTATGCGATGCTGATGTGGGTTTCTGGGACTACTTTCATTTGCATATTTGTGGGCCCGAAATTCGATTAATTTGAAGGAGAACTTGTTTATGTGATGGTAGAAATGTTAAAACGCAAATGAATTGAGTAGAAGCTCGACATTTTTATGGGTACCTGGATGATTATTTTGTTGGGTTTTGGGATATTTTAAGGGTTTTTTGTCTCCCTGGAATCAAAAGGCCTAAGGGGTCCTTTGGCAACCTCGAGAAAGAGATTCTGTTATTTATTGGGTAGTAATTCCGTGGAGTTCAGAAACTGTGTTTGGGTAGTAGGAAAGAAGGGGGCTGTGCAGGTCTATTTATTGGGCTGTGGAGTTCTATTTATTAAAAAAAAAAAAAAAAAGACGAGGAAAAAAAAATCTAAAAAAGTTCCTGTTGGGAGAGAATCCATTTCCCTAGAATTTGCAAATTAGCCTTTTGCCAGAGCCTCAAATATTGGAATTTTCCCCTAAAGGGCCTGTTTGCATCAAAAGTTAAGCCTGGATAGCCTCTCTAGTCAGGCTTGGCCTGATCTTGTCTGTCTAAGCCGATCTTGTTCTAACTGGTCCGGGCTACTGTTTGTTGGAACCTATCTAGTATAGCAAAAACAAGCCTGTTTGTTGTTTGTTGAAGCCTATCTAGGTCCTATCTTATCCTTCAAAACACAAGTAGCTCTGTGTGGCCTATCCGGCTATCAGACTGGAATCCAATTTGTCCATCAGGCTTCTCCCCCCATATCCACTTTAGAAACAAAAAATCAACTCAATAAAAAACTCAGTTAGGCCATACAATAAGAACAGTTACGAAAAATCATGGGTAAACCCCTTAAAATCGAGTGTTGTGGCCCACATGAGTTTTCAATCATCAAAATACTTGGTTATGTCCCTTCATCTTGGTGGGAGGAACCTAATTACGGGTGTTGGGAATGTAATTTTGTGAATTCCAGAAATTGTGTTGTGGTGCTGGGAAAGAATTGATACAAATTCTACTAGGTAGTTAATATTTATTTTTAAAAAAAAGGGACTATTGGGAATGAATCCAATTTCCTTGGAATTTGCAGGTCAACATCTGACAAGGAACAAAACACAAAAGATGGAATCAGTTTCTGAGTGGAAATTGTTTCTCAGTTTTCCCAGGGTCCCAAAGCAGGAATTTACATCTACTTATGGATTCCATTTCTAGATAGTTGTCCAGGTAGCCAACCTACCCCTGAAGGACTGTTTAGATGGGTTTTCCGTTGGGTTCCAAGGTTCACGTTCTCAGGACCTTGAAATTCAGTAACTTGAATGAAAATTTGAATGCTTCTGTGAGTATTACAAACTTGAAATACAAATAAAGCGATTGAAAACTCGGCGATTGTATGATTATCTATGTGATCGATGAATTACACTTTGTGATTGTTTTTACGTATCTGTTACTAATTACATGATAGGGATCACTCACTCGTCTCATTTTTCTCCTTTGTTTTGTTCTCTTTCCATTGGTTTTGCTACCCAAGAATACATATAAAAAGCCAGTAGGTTGTGGAACTTAAATGGGGAGTTTATAAAATAAGAACCCGTATCGTAAAAGAAACGATGGTGGCCATTATGGCCACCATTACTGTTATTGAATACCTTGGCCATGGTGAGCCACTTGCAATAATCGAGAACCTGAGAATATAGTATAAACGCTTAGCGTGAGGATCATATGCCACTTCTACAAGAGTTGGTTTGTTGTTGGTTTGTTGTTATTTTGTTGTTGTTGTTGTTATATTTGTACTAGTAAGGTTTACATGGTAACACAACTAGTATTAAACCATTGATCACTCATACACACTACATTGTCTCCACAAGGTGAACCAATGAGACCACTTTTGTTGGTATTGGATGGTAAAGCCTAAAGGGGCAAAGTGAATTCTATGATACTCGGTCCACATCTTTCCATTGTACACAGTTTGTCAATTCTCACAAGTGCAACCATGGTTGGGAGATCTAGACCATTGGTTGGTTGAGTCCCAGCATTGCATGCTCCAACCATTGCATGCTTTGGAGGACCTATACCACCTCTTCTGTCAGGGGATGATTACTACTCAGGTATGGTCACACTTTGCCTGTCTTTTCAATATGCATTTTATCCCAAATCAGTCTATCCAGTAGCGGATATCCCAATGGTCAAATAGAGCTTCAACCACATCTAAATTCGAAACTCTTAGGGGATTAGTGCCGTGCTTTATTGTGCGGGAACTGTGGTTGGGGAGGAATTCTAGTAAATTTGATGATAAGAAGGTTTTCGTGGGGAAAGTGATTGAGAAAGTCTATAGATGGCCCAGAGAAGTGGGTGCAGGCATTCAGGGGGGGTGGAAAACACTCACTTAGTGAAGAGATAGGTCTCAGATCTCTTGGCCTTCTTGCCAACTATGAGGGAGGACTGAAGTTGAGGTGATCAATTGGGTGAGACCACAGTTGGGATGGCTAAAGTTGAATGTAGATGGATCTTCTCGTGGGAACCTGGTGATCGAGGGTGGCAGAGGGGGGGTTTATAGAGATCATAGGGGCAAAGTTATATTTGCCTTTCACAATTCTTATGATAGGGTCCCAAACATGGTTGCAGAGGCCCAGACAATGTTGGGATGGGGGTCTAACGAAGCTAGCGAGCGGAGGGAGTCCGAACTGTCAGTATCTCAATAGGGAGGTGCTTCTGATAGAGATCCAAGGCTTGGTGGCCCTGGATAGTGCAGGTGTGGGGATGCTTTGAAGGACTAGAGAAAATCCACTATGCTGAATGTCACGATTGGTGTTGTGTATATTTCTGACGTCTTAGTTCCTTTTGCAGGGGCATGGCAATGAGTTTAGATGATAGGCACAGCCTTGTCATTTTGTGGTGCCCGGCTGAAACTATGTACAGACCACCTTTTGAAGTTAATGAAGGATAGGTGGAGGTGGAAGCTAGCTCGGATGGGCTCCTTGCAGTGGCAGCTTTCAGTGTGGAGGTGGCTGCTGTAGAGGGTTTTTGTTTCATGGTGGCCAGTAGGTCTGGAAGATACATGTTTGGGTTGCTGAACCTCTATCAGAGGATCGGAATGCTTGGCTTGTGGTGTGCTGCTCTCTAGTTGTTTCGTCTGTTCCTTGTTGAAGCTGGTCGAGATGTCTCTCAGCTGCTGCAGAGGTCCTAGCTATGGTGTTGATGTCTTGCTAGATCCCTCTTGAGCTGTGTTGCTGGTAGAAGAAGCAAAGTTGTTTGTTTAAGCTTGGTACCTGGGCTGCTGTTTATCGTTAATTGCAGCTGTGGTAGCAGTTTGATTATGTTACATGATGGAGAGGCTCATTGTGCTGGGGCTGTTGATTTTGAGCTCTGTTATGGCCTTTTGTTTCCGTCTCCTGCTGATTCTGCAGCCATTGATTTTTTGGAGTGACCAGGCACTGTAAGTTTCTCAGCCTCATGGAACTTGGGTGCTTGCATCCAGCTTCACTTTCCTGAAAGCTAGCAACATTTTGTTTGATGCAAAGATGAGTAAGTCTTCAGATTTCGGGTTTGCAAGGATTATTGGAGTGGTCCAAGGCAAAGGCAATTCGAGAAGAATAGCTGGATCGTAGTGCCAGTTGCAACTGCTGTATATTATGCAGTCAGGTTTGTAAGCTTCCTGCTCATAGTCCCAAGAGAATTAGGCTGAATGGTGCTCTGTTTGAGCAGGTGCGTTTATTGCGGTTGTCAGTTTAATTCATCCTTTACTCAATGTGGACCTTTGCTATATTTCTTTTCTTGTCTATTTTCATGCCATAAATGGAAGGTTTGGGATAAGCTGTCAAGAAATTTTTTGTCCATCCATTGTGGGGTCTATCAGACAACAGTTAGAATCACCCTGCCATTGACCTTTGCTTGTACAAATTGACAAACTGAGGCTATTATGGATTACTCATTCCAGGGATCATATAATTCCTCTGGCAGTAACAAATAAAATGTGGTATGGGATAATAAGTGAATGGTTTCTTATGCTAAGATAAGTGGGGGGGGGGGGGGGGGGGGGGGGGGGGCGGAACAATCTTTTGCTTGGGGCAATCACACAGCTAGTAAGGTTAGAACAGAGTCTGCATCTGAAAACCATTTCCAATATAAGAGAGGAAAAGGGGGAAAAAAAAATGATTAGTGAAAAATCACTATTCTATTTAAAATAAATGGACCCTGATTGCGTATTGTGTCAACTCTGTGGTGGGGTCCACTTGAGCTTTCGATATGCTTCAATTCTGGGCTCATACACTAAAATGAGCTGGAAAAATGGATGAACAGCATGGATAATAGCACATACATGACATTGGGCACCACAGAGTTTACTCAGTACTCAATCCACGTTGGAAATAAACTGCCGGAATCAGGTGGGGTCCACATAGGCAGGCAATGTGGTGTGGGATGATATTGTTGACTAGAGATTTTGACCCTCTGTGAGAACAACTTGTTGCAATTTCTGTTATAGGCTTGTATGGTGGTTGGCTACCCAGTGAATCCTACTATGGCCATCCAGGGTGGACCCACCATATACAATCTAGACCATCAGATGATGTGCTTGGTGGTAATGCATAGAAGAGAAAACTAGCCCAGTTGTTAGCCACAAAAACTCCTGCGGGCAAAAGGGTTTTCCTTGTCGGGAGAGGAAGGCAGCTTCTTTGATCGTTTAAACCGGTGGCCCATCCCAAGCTTGACATCTGTGGTCCATCTATGGCCATCGAAAATGCATGTACACTGGACCTTATTATAGATGTGTGCCTGCCAAAATCTCATCTATTTGTCAGCCTTAACTATCCAACCATTAGACTTTTGAGCCCTTGCTTTTGAAGGTCTCATCAGTGATAAAACCAATTTTAACGAGGACTCGCATTCCATGGGTTTTCTACTTAATACTGGGCTTAGATGTGTTGCCTGATTGATGAGATATTGTATCATTATCCATCCATGAGGTGGCCCAGCAAAACAAGCCATCCCAATCCCAAAGCCGGAAATTGTATGCTGTATAATACCTTTTATTTTTACAGCAATTGGACAATCCTTTTCACCCCTTGTGTTGGCTGATGTAATGGGCTATCAGTTTGGGGTAACGACTGATACAGGCTGGTGTATATTGGAGCCAAAAGCCTCGACCAAAAGTAGAGGGATGTATGCTTAGAAAACATAGGGGGCCAATGTCTCCTTCCGGGTTTTTATTCCATTAGAGAACCCTTCCTCATGTAATTCCTTTATGAGAGTGTTTCCACGAGCAACAATTCCAGCCAACTCTTGCATGGAGATCATGTTGGTTCCTAGGGATGGGCCACCATGAATCTCATTGGTCGGATGATCTATTATCTATACAGTCTGATCAAATAGGATGGTCTCATCATTCTTATTTCCTTACATTTAACAAATGGTGGTGATTCTTCAATTGTATACTTTGCATAGTCGCATGTCATTCTTGTCTGTCCAAATCACTAGTCCAACTGTCGATGGAGCATAAGTGAAAAATTGTACTGGTAAGGTAATATTAACCATCTGATGACCCCTCGATTCTGTACCTTTTAGCCATACATTTGATAGCCATTAATTGATGATTATTGTGATTTTAGAGATGTGCTTCACCCCACAACATTGAAAGGCATAACAGGTGGGATGGGGCTATTAGCGACCATAGAGAATGAACTAGACCATTTGCTTATGGGTATGAGGATAAAAGACAACGAGTAAATGTTATCATGTGTTTCAAGAAAGTTTTTAAATTTCCTGTGTTTACCGCCACCATTTGTTTGAAGACTTTTGACGATGCACTAAAAGATATTCTCAATACTCAATTTAAATCTTTGAAACAAAAATTGCATAATAGAGAAAAATAACATGTAAAACTACTAATATCATCAATAAACTGTATCTAATAGCAAAATTGAGTACATCCCCATATACCAGAAAGTACTAATTCCAAAGGTTTATTGGCTACAAATAAAACATAAAAAGGAAGTTTTAAGACTTTTACCCATCAGAAAGGAGGGGCAAGAGTTCACAAATTTAATAATAGAGATGGGAAGTTAAAAGCAGAAAGCACATGATGAACAATACACATTGTTGGATAACAAGACTTGCATAATAAGCACCACAAATTTAAGGTTGCCTCTAGATAATATAAATCTCCTTTCTTCGAGCTATGTGGAAGAAATCTCCTATATCTCTTGTATCTCCCTTATCGATGTTCCTTCACAAAGAAAACAGTTGAATGAAACTCAAGGCGGAGCAAATACCAAGTAGCTAGATAAGGGAACTTCGATGCCAAATGCATCTATGGTGCATGTAAAGGTTTCTATACACTTAGCTAGCCGAATCATTTCTCAAATTTAAACAATCCAAAGATAGCGATCAACCAGAAGAAGTCACCGACAAGTAGGCCATGCGAGCCATTGCTATGCATTTCTAAATCCTTTTTTTCTCCATAAATGTGTGGCCCAACTAATGAGTTGCCTTACCTGTTTATGTTATGGTCACATATGCATTTGAACCATCAGATGGATCACTTATTTGTGCCATATGTAAAGTAGGGAGGTCTTTGTGGGCATAGCATTACAAAAGGAAATGGTAACAAAACCAGAAAATTTGTAAGGTAGAGCCATTACAACCCCTTTACTGTAAATAGGATATGGTCATGTGTCAATTGAGAACATCCATCCAGTAAGACCCATCTCAAATCATGTTCCAAGAAAAAAAACTTGTTAGGTAATTCGAGCCTAAGTTTCTCTTCTCGCCAAATGTGGGCCATTAACCATTTTTTCCGAACATTAGTTTGGAATCTGCCAACCAGATGGCTAGAATCATCCAATTTGTTCATTTCTATTCATTTTTCAACAATAACAGGTGCAATTAAATGAATGTACTGAATTAACGCGTCACCCCTGCAATGCGTACTATGGAAAGGTCTCTATATCCTATTACGGTTCCACTAGCTCTGCCATATCAACCACCGTAAAAGAAATGAAATATAGTCCTCCACAAAGAGGGTTATAATATTGTACACTAGCTCCTTCCACAATTACCATGTGCTAGTTTTCCACCACTAGATTGCATCATAGATGATGATCTGAACTGATCTCGTTCTGGATTATATGCTATCGGGTCCATTCGAAGAAAATTTGTTTACGATGACTCATGTTCAAATTCAAGATTCAAAGATTAAGATCATCATGCATGATTCCAATAAAGTAATGTGTCTAAATGGTAGTGGTAAGAACATAAACAATTCAGATCAATTTAAGAAAGTACCCTGATTGGTGTCACCCCCATGAAAATACATCCATCATATATTCTTTTTATTAGTATTAATATATGACTAAAAGCAAAACGAATAGGGGTATTTATCAAATCAGTGGGTGTATAAAAAAAATTGACACAAAAATGGCTATTTCCTACACTTATAATATGCAAAACACGTGTGGATCTGTGACGCTCATCAAGCAGCTAAGATTGCATTAAGGCATTTGAGCCAAAAATGTCATGAGAAGAGCATGTGGCATATGATTGAAAAGGAAAAAAAAAAAAAAAAGGAAAGAACATACCTTCTTCTTCTTCTTCTTCTTTTTCTTCAGAGGCACCCGCAACTTCAAACAGTGAGCATAAAGAGAAAGAGATTGAAGAAAGGTTAGAGATGTCTTCAGTGAAATTTAGGTGGTGGTTTGGAAACTAGAAATTTGAAGAATCTTACGCCTAGTTATTGGATTCTTGAGAATTTTAGTTTGTTAAGTTGTGCTTAACACCTTGGAATTTGAATCCAATTTCTAAGATTAAGAGAAGAAGCTTTTTTAAAAACAATTGTAAATGGCTTAAAATTAGAAATTGAATTCCAGCCAAATTCCAAAATGCCGAAAGTGAAAATTATCTTTAGAATTAAATTCTAATTCCAAAAGGCAATGATTTGAGAAAAACATAGATACTCTAACAGAGTGTCATTGATGATAATCAAGCACTTTTTTTTTATTATTATTTCACTATTAGATTAGTGGGCATTTATTGGATAATGAAAAATAAAAAATATCCAATGTTTTTATTTCAACAAAAAAGTATTCCCTAATTCGAGTTTAGGATTATTAGACCAATCAAACTTTTGGACAAAGAGATAGTCATTGGTGCCAACCAGATGGCTAGGATCATCCAATTTGTTTATTTCTATCTATTTTCCATCAACAACACGACAATTAAATGAATGTACAGAATTGATAAGTCATCCCTGCCAAGATGAACATGGAATATTATAAAGTAAAATTTGTAATGGCTCATGCTCAAATTCAAGATTCAAAGGTCAGAATCATCGATGATGCATATTACAAGAAAGTAGCGTATCTATATGGTAGTGGTAAGAACATAAACGGTTCAAATCAATTTAAAAAAGTACCTTCACTATTGCCACCCCCATAAAAATACACCCATCATGTTTTCTTTCTATTAGAATTATTATATGACCAAAAGCAGAACAAATATGGGTTTATAAATTCAATGGATGCATACAAAAATGGTTATGCCCCATATGTGTGACATATGAAACACGTAAGGGATTTATGATAGTTACTGAGTAGCTAAGATTATGTGAAGTTATTCGAGCGAAAAATGTTGTGATAAGAGCATGCAAAAGTATTTGACCCAAAAAATGGACAAATGATTGATGAAGTAAAAAAGAAAAAGGCTTACCTACTCCTTCTCTAAGAAAATAAAAAACTTATCACCTTCTTCTCTGGCAAAAGATAAAAACTTATCACCTTCTTCTTCAACAACACCTGTAGCTTCAAACAGCGAGCATGAAGAGTTGGAGGGAGATGAAAAAGAGGTTAGAAACGTCTTCAGAAGTATTAAGGGGTGGTTTGGCAACTAGAAATTTGAAGAACCTACATCCAATAATTGGATTCTTAAGAGTTTTAGCGTATCAAGTTGTTTTTGATAACTTGAAAATTGAATTCAATCTCTAAGAATTTGAAAAGCAGATTTTAGAAAGAATTGTAAATGGCTTAAAATTAGAAATTGAACTCGCGCAAAATTTCAAATTGCCAAAAGTGAAAATTAGCTCTAAAATTAAATTCTAATTTCAAAAGACAATGATTTAAGAAAAACTTACATATACTCTAGCAATGTGTAATCAATGATAATCCGGCACCTAAAAAAATCCAATGTTTTTATTTCAACAAACAAGTGTCCTCAAATTGAAATTTAAGATTATTCGACCAATCTAACTTTTGAGCTATAACTCAAAGACAGCGGCTCTAACTTGAGTTAATGCCATGTTTACCATTTTTAAATACCTGTTTATCAAGAGTCAAACCTGGCTAGAGTATCAAATAGCTTGACCAGTAGCATATCACTTCAACAATGGAGGTTTGCTAATTTATACGTGTAGGCATCTGAACTTTCCATCAGGAGGGATGCCGTGTTTAGATCTAGATCACCTCATGTAAAACTTAGGCCAGTTTCACAGCTAAGATGGGCTGCAACGTATTAATATACTTTGGTTGGTGATCCCTACACCAGCCGGGCAGTTAGTGTTATAGCACCGTGGGCCCACCATGATGCATGTGTTTTATCCACCCCATCCCATCAAAATTTAAAGTTAATTTTAGGATATGAACCCATCCAAAGCTCAAGTGGACCATATTACCATAAGGGATGGAATGGGCCACAAAAGTTTTTGATGAAGCTGATATTTGTGTTTTCCCTTCATCCAGGTCAATGTGACCTTATCAACAGGCTGGATGATAAATAAACATCACTGTGGGCCTTAGGAAGGTTTCAAGTGTGGATATCATTCTCCTCGCTGTTTCTTGTGGTGTGGTCCACTTGACCTTTGGATCTGTATCATTTTTGAGCTCATGCCCTAAAATGAGCTGCCAAAATGAATGGACGGCATGGATAAAACACATACATCATGTTTGGGTCATCATGGATGCGGACGGCTCTAAATGCGCGTAAAATTACCAAACCGCCCGAGTGGCTATAGAACCAAACGGATTGCATGGTGTGCCGTGGCAGTGTGATGATGTCACCAAGTTATGTGGCCCACCATGATATATGCTTATATCCACACCGTCCATAGATCTTAGGAGATAATTCTAGGGTGTGGGCCCAAAAATGATACAGATCCAAAGCTCAAGTAGATGACACCACAGAAAGCAATAGGGATTGAACGTCTACCATTGACTTCAACTTCCTGGGGGCCATAGCAGTTTTGGATCAATCTGATATATTTTTTCCCAAATCAAGGTGATATTTATGTGGTCTCTTCATCTAGATGTTTGTGACCTTATCAATAAGTTTGATGGAAAATAAACATTCTAGTGAAATCCATGAAGTTTTCAATGTTCAAGATTCAATCACGACTGTTTCTATGGTTTGGTCCACTTAAGATTTGAGTCATCTTCATTTTTGGATTCACACCCTAAAATGATCTTTCAAAATGGTTGGATGGTGTGGATTTAAGATACATACATCAGTGTGAGCCCCACCATTCATAAGATTGATTTACATGATCAAGCATCATATTTAAAGGGTTCCTAGGAAAATCTAATGAAAAAAGATAGTTCGTCTGAAGATAGAGAAGTGTTGTAAGCGATACCATGAGAGAATATGAATCATCAATAAATTTTAAATTCAAATACTTCATTTCATACCATGCAACATAGGGACTAGTTTTACATGCATTGGATATGTAATGATATTATAATTTACATGAGTGATAACAACACATGAAATTTTTTGGGATTGAAGATTTCAAAGTTATGATGTTTGGTAGTATTACTGAATAATTTTTAGTGGGCCACATGTGAAAACTCATAAAAGAAACTTCTATTATTGAAAATTTTAATGTAAATAGCCATAAAATTTTCGGAGAATAAGTTTAATTGAAATTGTAAAGCAATAGTGGTAGTTGCAATGGAAGATTTGATGGATATATTTGATTGAAGATATCATGGTTGATGATGTTATTGTTACCAATATTGTTACGAACTTCACTACGATCTAGCATAGTTGGTTAAGCAACATGAGCAAGTTTGACTACAATTAATTCTTGATCAACATTTACTTTGAGGTTTAAAATTTATTAATCTTAATTCTTATGATAATTGCTTATTTGAAAAGCTCCATAAAATTTATTTTCTCTCATCTACTATTAGAAGAAAAAGTGTCTTAAACTTAATTCATTTTGGAACTTGTGAGACTTTAGTCAAGCCATTAAGAGGTTTAATGTACTTTATTTTTAATCTTTTTTATAAAATAGTACCTTATTAATTTGGTATTTACATCCAGATGGCTTCAAAATTACATTGAATAGTACTTTTTTTTTTTTTTTTTTTTTTTTTTTTTTTGAATCTTCTACTTATCTCTCTCATGTTAAGCTTTTGCTCTTTTGTTTTTTTTTTTTTTTTTTTCTTTTTGGTTTTTTTTTTCTTTTTGGTTAGTACACACTGACACTGTTAGTCACCCTCCCATGTTAATTAACCACCCTCCAATTTGGCTCTTCTACTTATCTCTCTCGGGTCACGCTACATATCAAAGTTCTCTCTCATGGTTAACTCAATTACTGCTCTCTCATACCATCCATATCAAAGGAGGCCCCACATGATGGACTGTCCCTTCAAACGTGGGGCTCACACAGTGGACGGCCCACATCAAAGATGGGCCCTACATTAATTGGTGCAAGATCCAATCCACCAATCCGGTTGATCTGATCTTCTACATCTTTTCCAAAATGGTTCTAGTCCACTCACCATGTGGACTGACGGTTGGAAACAAGTGAATGGGTTAGAGAACTTCAACCAAGTCTTCCAGAGCCGTAAATTTGTTTTGCAGACTGTGGCCCACCTGACCAGTGGATCAATCTGATTCTTGTGCCAGGGCATGCATATAGTGGTCCCGTTCTGATGGATGGAATGTATCTCGGACCAATGGTGCTATGCTAGCACATGCATGGCACATACATGAGCTTTATTGCACGCATTGGGATTAGAAAAGCTCATTCTGTTAGGAAAACTGCATCAACACTTAGCTTTTTCTTTTCATGTCAATATATTGCTTATTATAGGTAGATTTGAAATTTTCTTTTGAAAGGTTACTTATCAATGAGTTATTACCAAACATACTTATTTACTTATTGGCTGATAAGTATGTTGTTTACCAAACATACTTATCTACTTAGTAAGTAAAAATCAAGATAAGTAACTTATCTTAAGTAACTTACAATCCAAACGGGCCCTAAACATCATAGTGGGCCCTGGGAAGGTTCCCCAGTGTTTCTTGTCGTGTGGCCCACTTGACATTTGGATCTGTCTCATTTTTTAGGCTCATGTCCTAATGTAAGCTGGCTAAACTGATGGATGGGGTGGATTTCTCATGAACATCGCAGTGGGTCCCACATGGCTTCCGTCAACAGTAACTTCCAATTGACTAGTGGCATAGGTAATTCCAAATCGGGAAGTGCCTTGTTGTACTGACCCGTGCGGCATTGACTCATGAGCTGGAGTCGACTTGGTATTAGCAAGCAACAATCGATATTCTGGACCAAACTGGTTAAACCACCCAGTCCAGTCCTGGTGCTAAGACACTGGTCTAACTCACGGAATCTTGCCACTGACGGTTTATCCTTTTATCGTCTTTAATATAAGAAATCTCTTCATAGGGTTTTGTTCTACTTCTACCTTAATCAAGCTTACCAACCTAAATAAAGAAAGAAAAAAGTTTAGTGCCTCATCAAGGAACGGCAATGCAGCATGATTTGTGGCGATGATCGTGGTCTGTTTAAGACCCTGAAATTTGTGGATTCTTATATGCACATGCACACCTACCCTCTCTCACCAACTAGTTGTAAGTGCGACGTGTGGGGCCCACCGTGGTGTATGTATGGCAACATCAACCGGTCTAACGAAGTGGCCCCATTATGAGAATGTGATCCTCTAAAAGTCATTCCGATCCAACCATCAAGTTGGTGAATTTCTAGGTTTTGCCATGTGGGGCCCACATGATTATTGAATCGGCATGATTTTTGGGCGGGCAATCCTGCTGGATGGATTGGATGACTGAGCATGCGCAGGAAATCTGAGCCGTGCATAACAAATGTCACGAAAAAAGGCCGGTCCATCCATCCGGCAGATCATGCGTATGTTGAATGCGGAAGCAATCCATTGTGATGAGTGGACCGGCCTGATTTGCACACTAGATCATCTGCCCTGTGGGCCCATCTTAACCCTGAAGGTGATCCGCCAGAAAAAAAAAAAAACAGTCTAATCTGCTCATGAAGTGGGCCACATGTCGATGTTGGATGTGGACCGTTGGTGAGTCTTCTCCGAACAATGACTGATTGCCGCTTTTGTTTTTTGGCCCCCCAGTACGTCATCTGAAATGTAGGGCCAGCATATGAACGGTTCAGATGTCTCGTACATGTGCAGTGGGTGAGGGTGCACAGAGAGAATATATGGCCTTGCCTTGCACATGCTGACACTATATATGGACATTTATATCAATGGAGATATTTTGGGAACATCATATATATGAAAGCTTTTTGGAATGAAAAAGCTAACAAAGTCAAGATAATAGAGGGAGAATGGAGACCAAAAGAAAAGGGTAATGAAAGAGCCTCACATGCTTGCTGGCCCACAGGACACAGTACACCATCATTTCTACTCCATTGGACCCTTCCCTTGCTTTTCTATTCATCTGGTCAATGGTACAAAAGCTTGAAAATGGGGTCCTATTACATCACCCATGTGTGGCCCATTACCACCTTAGAGAATGTGTTTACCACATAAACGGCCAAGAACATAGGAATGATGACATGCAATCAGTTGGACCACAATTTTCAGTCCACCCAATGGATTGCTTCCAACCTGTTAAGTGCTCGTGACATCCACCATGAGGAACAACTCATCCAAAAAATAGCTGCATCCATTAACCCAGTGTACCACACTTGTATTTTCCTATTAATCAATGGCTGTACACTTTTTCTATTGACCATACAAACTAGGGCCCAACAGATGAACGGTTCGGATGTCTTTCCCCATCTTGCCAGTCGTATAAAAAAGACCACCACTAACGTATGAAATCCCATGGGTGCTCCCATGCATGCTGGGGTTATAAGTGTAGCAAATGGTGAGATGATGGACGTCTAGATGATGAAGTTCCCCTTATATAGAACTGGATCCGGTGCTCACGGGAGTTAATGTGCCTTCATGGCAGTGCTGCACACGTTGCATGCATGAACAAGATCGGAACCGTTCACTTTAGAGTTGAAGTAGATAATCGTACGTACTCCAAAAGTTGCACCGTTTGGGCATTCCCAGCCGTTCATTCAGTGTCTTACAGCAGTGGCTCAGATTGATGAGAAAATCCCACCCATTTGATGGTCAGAAATAGTCGGATGAAAATAATTTTGATTAGTGGCCAATCAATGCCGGATCCCGTGGGATTCCTACTTCAGATTTCTATCCAGATGTGCCACGTGTGTGAGCACCATTGGAAGGTACTATTACCTTATCATTTTCCATTATAAATGTATCAACGGTTAAAAGTCAGTAAATAAAGTGCTCATCATACCCTTGGTCAAGATATTTGACCAAACATGGATAAGAGGAATGTTTTAGTAGTCCACAGGATTACTAAAGAGTGTAGACCTCACCCTTATGCATACACAAACATCCATTCACGTGTGAGCCCCACCTTATGATTGGCACACAAATTATATTTATCAGATGATCCTAACTACCCAATCATGGTATGTGTATAACATCTAACCCGTTAAAATTATGCACCACATCATGGTCATGACTGAACAAAATATCAGGTCGATCAGATCAATAGATGGGCTACATTTGAATTGGGATATTTTAAATGGCGTGCATTATTTTTTTTAATGGATTGGCCCACCTTATGATTGGATCTGCTATATTTTTTGGTTCTCTACTAATAATATTGGTACATATATGTTGGATGGGTTGGATGTGAGACACATACCATGTGAGCCCCACCACTTTCGATATTCCACTTTGTTGTAACGGAAAAACAAAGGATGACATTAATGCAATTTCTCCTGTTTAAAGTGATTGCATTAGAACATCAGTTATTAGAGACACTATTTGGTAAAATCTAATTTATAGAGGAATTTTGTTGTCAAAATCTCTATTTTTTTTTTTTTTTTCTTTTTGCTTAGGTTAGGTAGTCTTGACTTTTGGTTTTAATTTGGGCGGTGTAACATCTAAATTTTCACAATACAATATTCGGGAGTTGATTTCGTGCCTCTATGGTGGTACATGGCATTTTCGTGTCTCCACTACCATACACGTGGCACATGTTTATGAACTTCTATTGATTAATGTAAGCCATTGTTGACATTTGACATCTGTCCTTTTGTAATATACAAATTGGAGGGTCATGATTGCCCAAAAATTGTTAAGTTTTTTACCACGCCCATTAAGTACCAGACCAATCAAATGGACGGTTGTGATTTAGTCCATTATACCTTGTGGGCAACAATGACACTTGATCAGGTACCATAGACAATGTCATGCATGTGTGTGGCAGAGATATTCACCCACTCATGATATGTGTGGGTCCCACCATGTTCTAAACAGAAATTAATGAGTACGGATCCTCTGCTCGGACCAAACAGAGTTTCTCTGTTTGGCACCGAATTGATTGGTCCACCTTAGCACTGAAGTTGTCCGTGCTACTGCTTTAAATGCAGTCAGGGCTGATGTGGACCAATTAGTACGAGCCAAACAAGGTTTTTCCTGTTTGAGCCGAGCAGAGGATCCGGATTCGAAATTAATTAGGCCGTCTTGACCCACCAGGACAAAGATCAATCAGGATGTTCTTCAGCTCAGGTGGGCCCTGGCAAGAATCAACTGCAGGCATCCCCTATCACCTTGTTCCATGTGCTCTGGCCCACAAGAGTTTCAGATGGAGAGATTTTCAGGCCTTGGGGTAACAGAGAGGGTGCACCTAATGAATGGATTGCATGTGATTCCGTGGACGCTGGATTGCACTTCCGCGATTGTGCCCACATAATCTTGTAGCTGTATGTTGAGCCCTATGATAAATTCGAGCCACTCATCACTTTGGGAACGTGTATTTAGCCATACTGGGACTTGATTTGGGTAGAGTCAAAGTCGTCAAGTAAGAAATGGCTCACATGAGGGTAGGTTCTTTATAAATGTCCCTCTTTAACAAAGGTTGGGTACAACCGAATGCCAAAATAAGTGCATACCCCACCCATAGATTAGCCGTAGTGACAATTTTGTAAAGTGGGAGATCCATAAAGCTGCAATCTAAATCCGATCTGACTGTCCAAATACATTGATGGCCCTACATCTAGTCGATACCACCATCAGCTTACGGTGGTATTGATACAAGGGAGCGCAACTCCCTGTCGGATTGGTGGACATTTAATGGACGGTTTAGAGTGAAAATATCCAGCCATCCTATTTCAGCAAACAAGTGTCTCGAACAACAAATCTGATTTTGGGAGTAGGCGACGTCAGTGTTAAAACAAATGCAATAGTTTATTGTGAGCTAACACATGTCACATGTACCATTTTAGAGTGACTGAGTATCAAGCGTCATAGGCTGCCAGAGTATCAAATAACTCCCCATCAAAATATTAATTTGGAAGAAGAGCATGACTTTTATTATAAGCAACTAAGCAAGAGGTGGAAAGTTACAAATATACATATGTCATTACATGAAAAGGCAATGCCATTGCCTTGTCTTATCAAAGAAAGAAAAAAGAGCTTGGACGGTTAAAAAACTCTTATAAAACGTGGCCAGCATCACCAACAGAGAGAGAGAGAGAGAGAGAGAGAGAGGGTTGAAACATGGGCATATCATGTGGTTATTTCCTTCTCATCTTCTCATCACTCTCTATCTTCTCTCCGATTCATGTTCTCTCAATGCAACCCCACCAAAACAACAACTATGAGGGCTCATCTGAGCTAGTGGACCTTGTGTACCACATGGGTCCAGTCCTAGCATCCCCCATCAACCTCTACACTATATGGTATGGCCATTGGAATGTGGCTCACCAAGCCATCATCAGAGATTTCCTCCTCTCACTTTCATCATCAGCAGCAGCATTTCCTTCAGTGGCCGATTGGTGGCGCACCGTCCGGCTCTACGCAGATCAGACCGGAGCAAATGTCACCGATGACATTGTCCTCACCAGGGAGCACTACGATTGGGACTACTCCCATGGAAAGTACCTTACTCGCCTCATGATCCAATCCGTTATCAAGGCCGCTGTCGGCACATATCAGGGTGCATTGCCGCTCGATGCTCGTAATGGCCTTTACTTGGTACTCACGTCCCCGGATGTCCAAGTCCAAGACTTCTGTCGTGCGGTATGTGGATTCCACTACTTCACTTTCCCGTTGATCGCCGGTGCAACGGTACCATATGCATGGATTGGCCATAGTGGGACCCAGTGCCCGGGGACATGCGCTTACCCGTTTGCATGGCCCAACTATGCAGGTGGGCCGGCGGGCACTCGTGGTGGTGCAACAAAGGAGGTGATGGGGGCCCCCAATGGGGATGTTGGGGTGGACGGCATGGTGAGTGTGATCGCACATGAATTAGCAGAGATGGCAAGTAATCCACTTATCAATGCATGGTATGCCGGTGATGATCCGACCGCACCGACGGAGATAGCCGACTTGTGTGTGGGTGTGTATGGGTCAGGTGGGGGTGGGGGATATGTGGGCATGGTGCATAGGGACCCACATGGGAAGGGCTACAATGTGAATGGTGTGAAGGGCAGGAAGTTCATGGTGCAATGGGCGTGGAACCCTGTTATGAATAGATGCTTTGGGCCCAATGCTCTTGATTAGAATTTGTGAGCCCTGAGACCTGGTTGGGTGACATGGGCACGAATTGGGTGTTACCCTGGGAACAGCTTAGTGGGTGTTACCCCTACCGTATGGCCCACATGGATGATATTTTGTATATCCACTCTGTCAATCCTTTTATACATCCCATTTTAGGATAATGTTCCAAAAATTATGAAGATCCAAATCTCAAGTGCACCATACCACTGGAAACAGTGTGATTGAGTGCCCCACCATTAAAAATTCCAAAGAGCCCATGGTAAGGTTTTGGTAATGTTTATTTTCAATCCAAGCTCTTGATAATGTCAATAAGGTCTTGAAAAAGGGAAAAATATAAATATCAGATTGATCCAAAACTTTTGCAGCCCACAAAACGTTTTTAATAGTTATTAATCACTGTTTCTAGTGGTATGGTCCACCTGAGATTTGGATCTTCTTAAAGTTTTGGATCATGTCCTAAAATGATATGAGAAAACAGATAGACCGCATAGATATATAGAAAATACATCAAGATGGGCCCCACACGGTAGGGGTAACACCCACTAAGGTGTTACCAGGGTAACATCTAATTCGCTCCCGGGTGACATCCTAAAATGGTTTTTTTTTTTTTTATTTTCCATCCTGGCACTCATGTGTGGGATTCAGAACCGTCCATGTGCTGCGCCTTGTGGTGAAAGTATGATGCCTCAAAGATCAGCAACATCCAGCATTTAGTTGGGCCATACTCGTTAGGCACATCCTAACCGTTGGTACAAGTTTTTCAAAGGTGCTGGCCCACCTGATGCTATTGTGGGAGAAACCATTCTTAGGAGGAACCAAAGCACACCCTAATGAGAGAAGTATGCCTTGGGGCTCCAATCTCATTCAAGAACAGGGGAAGGTTGTTTTGTGCATTGGTTTTGAAGTGGTGCACCTCATGTAATGTAGATGAGATATATGTGAACCTCCCAGCTGTACAAGTTGCATTTACCTCCGATCCTAAATCCTAACCGTCCTAACCACCCAAATAGCGGGACCAACTGTACATCAGTCATGTACTCAAAATCGGACTTGATCACACAAAACATACCTTTGATTGCTGGAGTTTAATTTTGTTCCTTTTGGGTCATTAATCAATGTTTGCTATTTCTTATATACTTGAATTTTAATCGGATGAACGGTTCTGTGAATATAAACCATCTTTGCCCTTTTGATGTGTGTGCATGTGTAATTAATATATAGTATATGAATATTATTTAGAGACATGAACCCAGGCTAGGGGTACTAGCCTAAGCTTAACCCAACATCCTTTGGCCTTATATATCTATGCCCAAGCTCGTCCCATGGGCATAAAAGATGTGCCTCCGCCTAGCTCAAATGTCTGTCCACACCAAAAGACCATAGGTTAGCCTAGCCCATTGATGCCTCTGGTGGTTAAGATAGTTCAATTAGTGTGATTTCGATATATTCCCCAGGACCATGATTCGTAGTCCTATATTGTTAAAAGTAATGAATGGGTAACCACGATGTACTAAAATGTGGCTAACCATTGTTGTACTCTATAGTAAAAGAAGAAAAGCCCCCAAGGCTATATTACAGGCTCTTTTTTTTAATCAGGGTGGGGGCTTAGCTCGGGTCCATTTTAGTTTGACCCAAAATCAGGCCCATTTAAAAACTAGGTCCAAACTGGGTTTAACCAAGTTGATTTTGAGAGGACCTAGACTGGACTCATTTAGTAACTTTGGTCAAACTTTTAGACCTAGAGCCACCCATGGGTCCAAATTTTGACGTACACCCACCTGGGTCCAATGACCCTTGGGTTGATTCGATACATTTTCACTCCTACATTCATTCAGGTGAGGTGGAAAATATGGTGGGCTGGGCTGAATCAAAATTTTGAATTGGACCAGTTCGACAGACCTAGCTAGGCAATTTTTGGGTCTAAACCAACCCAAGGCTGGCCCATTTGGCACTCAAATGTAGGTCTCTCAGGGGTCCACATACGCAGGCAATGTGGTGTGGGATGATATTATCGACTAGGGATTTTGGCCCTCATGAGAACAGGATGTTGCAAATACGCTTGTATGGCTGTTGGTTACCCAGTGAATCCTACCGTGGCCATCCATGGTGGATCCACCATATACGATCTAGATTAGCCACAAAAGCTCCCTTGGGCAAAAGGGTTTTCCTTGGCGAGAGAGGAAAGCAGCTTCTTTGAACGTGTAAACCAATGGCCCATTCCCAAGCTTGACGTCTGTGGCCCATCTATGGTCATAAAAAATGCCTGCACGCACACTGTACCTTACTATTGATGTGGGTCTGCCAAAATCTAATCTCTTAGACATCCTTAACTATGCAAACATTAGACTACCGAGCACTTGCTCTGGAGGCCACAGGTGGTGCAGCTTTTGAAAGGTCTCATTGGCAATAAAACCAACTTAACGAGGCTCGTGTTCAATGGGTTGTTTACTTAATACTTGGCTTAGATGTGTTGCCTGATTGATGAGATATTGTATCATTATCCATCCATGAGGTGGGCCTAGCAAAATATATATGCCTGCCCAATCCCAAATGACAAGCACAGTGTAAAAAAGACATTGTATGCATTGGACGATACTGTTCACCCCATGTGTGGGCCAACATAATGGGCCATCAATTTTGGGCAACGACCAATATAGGCAGGTGTACATTGGAACCAAAAACCTAGACCAAAGGTAGAGTAATGTATGCTTAGAAAACAGAGAGAGCCAATGCCACTTCTATACTGTAAAATGGTGGTAACTCTTCAACTGTACACGTTGCATAGTTGTAAGACAGTTTAGACTTTTCAAATGACTGACGATTGAGTATAAGTGAAAAATTGCACCAGTAAGATTATATTAACCATCTAGCTTCTCCCTTCAAATTTGGACCACTATATATTTTACTTTTATCCATCCATTTATTGGCCATTAATTGGTGATTATTGTGATTTTAGAGATATGCTCCATCCACAATTGGACCCAATTTCGATAGTCTAGATGTACATTGGTGTCAAATGTGAGGAGCATGAGTCACTGCATAGCCATAACCTAATTAATTAAAACATTCATAGCCAAAACCTTAAGAAGTTGATAATAAGAAAAATGACAACATTGAATGGCAAAACAGGTGAGATGGGGTCATTAGCCACCATAGAGAATCAACAAGACCATTTGCTCATGGGTATTAGGACCATTTGCTCATGGGTAAGTAAATGCTATGTGTTTCATGAAAGTTTTTGAATGTCCTATGTTCACCGCATCCATTTGTTTGAAGACTTTTGACGATGCCCTCAAAGATATTCTCAATGTTCAATATAAGTCTTTGAAAAAAAAGAAAAGAAAAGAGTACTGCATATCATGTAAATCTACTAATATTGTCAATGAAATGTATCTAATAGGGAAACCAATTACCTTCCCAGGTATCAGAAAGTACCAATTCCTAAGGTTTATGGGCTACAAATAAAATATAAAAATTAAAAGAAGTTTAAGACTTTTACCCGTCGGACAGAGGGACAAGAGTTCACAAATTTGTTAATGGAGATAGGAAGTTAAAAGAGAGAAATCACATGATGAACCGTACACATTGTTGGATGACAAGCGCCACAAATTTTGGAGCTGCGTCCTTGTTGGTGAGCCGAAAATGAGTGTAAACAGTCTCCAGATGATATAAAACTCATTTTCTTGAGCTAGGCGGAAGAAATCTCCTGTATCTCCTGTATCTCTTGCATCGATGTTCTTTCACAAAGAAAACAGTTGGATGAAACTCAAGGTGGAGCCAAAACGAAGTAGATAAGGGGGCCTTGGATGCCAAATGAATCTATGTGCATGTGAAGGTTTCTATACACTTAGTCAACTATATCATTTCTCAAATTTGAACACTCCAAAGAGAGTGACTAACTAAAAGAAACCACTGACAATTAGGGCATTTGAGCCATTGCTATGCATTTCTAAATCATTTATTTATTTTCATAATTGTGTAGCCCACCTGATGAGTAGTCCTGCATGTTTTTGTTATGTTCACATATGCATTTGAACCATCAGATGGACAACTCCTCTGTACCATATGTAGAGTGAGGAGGTCCTTGTGGGCATACCCTTACAAAAGGAAACAGTAACAAAACTAGAAAGTTGATAAGGTAGAGCCATTACAACCCCTCTACGGTACACGGGTTATGATTATGTGTCAATTGAGACCATCCAACTAGTAGGGCCCATCTCAGATCATGTTCCAAGGAAAAATAAAATTTAGGCAATCTGACCCTAAATTTCTCCTCTCACCAAATGTGGGCCATTAATCATTTTTTTTTTCAATCGTGGTTTGGAATCTGCCAACCAGATGACTACAATCATCTATTTTGTGTATTTCTAATCATTTTCCATCAACAACAGAGCCAATTAAGTGAACAAACTAAATTGAAACGTCATCCCTGCCATGTATGGAAAGGACTTGTATCCTAAACGAAATATCATCCAATGTGTCACCGCAACAAGGGTTTTGATAGGGTAGGTTGCTCGGGGTTTTCCACCACTGGATTGCATCGTAGATGACGATCTAAACCGATCACTTTATGCCACAGGGTCTATTTGAAGAAAATTTGTTTATGATGATTGTGTATAAAGACGAACATGGAATATCAAAAAGTAAATTTTTTAATGACTCATGCTCAAATTCAATGATGCATGATTCCAATGAAGTAACGTGACTAAGTGGTAGTCGTCAGAACATAAAAGGATCGGATCTATCTAAGAAAGTACCCAGGCTGTTGTCACCCCCATAAAAATACACCCATCATGTCTTCTTTTTATTACTATTAAAAATTGACACAAAAATGGTTATTTCCTACACTTATGACATACAAAATATGTGTGGGATCTATGGCACTCACCAAGCAGCTAAGATTGTGTGAAGGCATTTGAGCCAAAAATGTCATGGGAAGAGCATGTGATATATGATTGAAGAAGAAAAAGGAAAAGAACATACCTGCTTCTTCTTCTTGTTCTTCTTCAGAGGAATCCGTAACTTCAAACAACGAGCATAAAAGGGAGAAAAAGATGGAAGAAAGGTTAGAGATGTCTTCAATGGAATTTAGGCTGTGGTTTGGAAACTAGAAATTTGAAAAATCTACTACTAGTAATTGGATTCTTGACAATTTTAAGTGTGTGAAGTTGTGCTTGACATCTTAGAATTTGACTCCAATCTCTAAGAATTTGAAAAGTAGCTTTTCAAAAAACATTGTAAATGGCTTAAAATCAGAAATTGAATTCCAGCCAAATTCCAAATTGCCAAAGTGAAAATTAGCACTAGAATTAAATTCTAATTCCAAAAGACAATGATTTGAGAAAAAACTTAGATACACTAGCAGAGTGTCATTGATGATTATCATGCACTTATTTGATTATTAGATTGGCGGACATGTATTGTATAATGAAAAATAAAAAAAAATATTTAATGTTTTTATTTCAACCAAAAAATATCCCGAGTTTAGGAGTATTGGACCAATCTAACTTTTGGACTATGACTCAGAGACAGTCGTTTTTACTTGAGTTAATGTCATGCGTACTATTTTTAAATGCCTATGTATCAAGAGTCAAACATGGCTATAGTATCAAATAACTTGACTAGTAGCATATCAGTCTTATGTAATTAAGGTCGGTCAAAGGTGATAATCTGATGATGGAGGTTTGCTAATTTACGCGTGTGGGCATGAATTATAACATGATACATGTGTGACATCTCAGCTTTTCATCAGGAGCGATGTTGCGTTTAGATCTAGATCGCCTCATATAAAAGTCAGGCCAGTTTCACAACTCAGTGGGACTTGGATACCAAATGCATCTATGTGCATGTGAAGGTTTCTATAGATACACTAACCTAGCCAGATCATTTTTCAAATCTGAACACTCCGAAAATAGTGATTGACCAGGAGAAACCACTGAGAAGTAGGGCATGTGAGCCATTGCTATGCATTTGAAACCATTTATTTTTTTCTTTAATGTGTGGCCCACCTAATGAGTTTTCCTACCTGTTTTTGTCGTGGTCACATATGCATTGGAAGCATCAGATGGATCGCTGATCTGTACTATACGTAAAGTGGGGAGATCTTTGTGGGCATACCACTACAGATCAAGGAAACGGTAATTAAACAAGAAAGTTGACAAGGCAGAACCATTAGAACCCCTCTACTATACATTGGTTATGGTCATTTGTCAATTGAGACCGTCCATCTAGTAGAACCCATCTCATATCATGCTCCCTAATGAAAATATTTTGTATGACAATCCAAGCATAAATTTCTTCTCCTCTCACCAAATGTGAGCCATTAACCATTTTTTTGGGATGGTTGGTTTGGAATTTGTTAACCAAATGACTAGGATCATCTAATTCGTGTATTTCTATTTATTTTCCATCAATAACACGACAATTAAATGAACATGCTGAATTGACCAGTCACCCCTACCAAAACAAACATGGAATATTGCAAAGTAAAAATTTTAACCACTCATGCTCAAATTCAAGATTCAAAAGTTAGGATCATCAATGATGCAGATTACAAGAAAATAGCGTGTCTATATGGTAGTGGTAAGAATATAAACGGTTTAGATCAATCTAAAAAAGTACTTTAACTATTGCCACCCCCATAAAAATACACCCATGATGTTTTCTTTCTATTAGAATTATTATATGACCAAAAGCAGAACGAATGGGGGTTTGTAAATTCAATAGGTGCATACAAAAATGGTTATTCCCCATATGTGTGACATATGAAACACGTATGGGATTTATGATGTTCATTGAGTAGCTATAAGATTATGTGAAGGTATTCGAGCGAAAATGTTGTGACAAGAGCATGTGAAAGTATTTGAGCCAAAAAATAGATAGATGATTGATAAAGTAAAAAAGAAAAAGGCTTACCTACTCCTTCTCTAGGAAAAGAAAAAAACTTATCCCCTTCTCCAGCAAAGGATAAAAACTTATCTCCTTCTTCTTCAACAGCACCTGTAGCTTCAAAGAGCGAGCATGAAGAGTTAGAGAGAGATAAAAAAGAGGTTAGAGATGTCTTCAAAAAGGAATTAAGGGGTGGTTTGGCAACTAGAAATTTGAAGAACCTACATTCAGTAATTGGATTAATTCTTAAGATTTTCAGTATATCAAGTTGTGTTTGATAACCTGGAAATTGAATCCAATCTATGAGAATTTAAAAAGCAGATTTTAGAAAGAATTGCACATGGCTTAAAATCAGAAATTGAATTCTGGCCAAATTCCAAATTGTCAAAAGTGAAAATTAGCTCTAGAATTAAATTCTAATTCCAAAAAACAATGATTTGAGAAAAACTTACATATACTCTAGCAGTGTGCAATCAATGATAATCAGGTACTGATATTTGTTTTTCCCTTCATCCAGGTCAATGTGACCTTATCAACAGGCTGGATGATAAATAAACATCACTCTGGGCCTTAGGAAGGTTTCAACGGTGGATATCTTTCTCCTCACTGTTTCTTGTGGTGTGGTCCACTTGACCTTTGGATCTGTCTCATTTCTGGGCTCATGCCCTAAAATGAGATGCCAAAATGAATGGACGGGACAGATAAAACACAAACATCATGTTTGGGTCACCAGCTGCGCCTGCCAGTTGGATGTGTACGGCTCTAAATGCGCGTGAAATTAGCAAACCGCCCGAGTGGCTATAGAACCAAACGGATTGCGTGGTGTGTGCCGTGGTGGTGTGTTGACATCACCAAGTTATGTGGCCCACCATGATATATGCTTATATCCACACCGTCCATACATCTTAAGAAAAATATTTCAAGGTGTGGGCCCAAAAATGATGCAGATCAGAAGCTCAAGAGGATGACACCACAGAAATCAATAGGGATTGAAAGTCTACCATTGAAAACTTTCTGGGGCCACAGCAGTTTTGGATCAATCTGATAATTTTCCCCCCTTCATCAAGGTCTGTGTGACCTAAGAAGGTTTCAACGGTGGGAATCAATCTGATTCTGCAGTGTGGTCCACTTGATCATTGGATCTGTCTTATTTTTGGCTTAAACCGATGTCGCCAAATATTGGAAGGGCGGTTTGGAAATACAACGAAACTCATGGTGGGGCCCACAGAAAGCAGATCCAAAAACTCATGGTGGTCCACTTGATCATTGGATCTGTCTTCTTATATCCACACCGTCCATACATCTTATGAGATAATTCTAGGGTGTGGGCCCAAAAATGATGCAGATCCGAAGCACAAGTAGATGACACCATAGAAAGCAGTAGGTTTCAACGGTGGGAATCATTGCCCCGAGTGCTTTCTACCATCAGAGTGTGGTAGGAGATTGAAAGGGTAATTGGCGGCACAGAACAGTTACCATCATTTCATCATTAGAAGCCACACGTGCGAGAGGATATACAAAAGGAATCAAGTGACGGCCACACTTACACTACCCTTACCTTCTTCTCTTTCTTCTTCTTCTTCTTCTTTCCTCCATATGCCCCATAAATGTAACATCGAATGGGAATGACTTGAGCTTCGGACAGTTGCTAACCTTGAGGAGTCTTAAAGACGGCATTGCCCTTCGCAATTCGAACAATAAATGTAGCACCAAGACCTCCACTTTCCATACCCCACTCTCGCTCTCCCAAAATCTGGGACCCATCTTCCTAATCCTTCCCCAACCAATGTTAAGAAACTCAAGATTGGGAAGGGAAGTAGGACTGAGCCACTCAGGTGTCCTTTCTCCTGGGTAATGCAAAAGAAACAACTCCTTGAGGCATTTAAGAGGAGGAGAAATCTCACGGTCTATCTTCCTTACAACTCCATCGCTTTCAACCTCAAACCTTAACGTTAGAATTTGCAGTTGTTGGAGCATTGATAAAACATTCCATTCCCCTTCTTCTATTTCTTCCTCTGACTTTATCCCCATCCAAAGTTCTCTCAGTCTTGTCAACTTCTTCAACTCCGAAATCCCTGATCCATTTTTATTCACTGCAGGCCTAAACCATCCCAACCGTTCCAGATTTGAAAGCTTTCCAAGCCCTTCTGGCATGCACATAAAGGAATCACAGCTAATGATTTGTATAGCTGTCAGCTTCTCCAATGTCGTGATTGACACAGGAAGCCTTTCCAAATTGGGGCAAAAGCTTAAACCTAGAATCTGAAGATTACGGAGATTTCCAATTGAATCGGGCAGTGATCTTAAGGCAGAAGAATGCTCTATTTTAAGATAAACGAGGTGCTGTAATGACCCTATCCCATTCAACCAATCCCTGTCCACGTCATCTCTATCGGTTCCCCTGTGTGAAAATGAAAGAGATAAAACCCTCAACCACCTTACCTTGCATAGTTTTTCTTTTACACTTGTAATAATCTCTTTGCTCTCATCAATATCCATCCCAACCAATGTCCGCAACTTGGTGGGACTGTTTCCAATGCTCTGTACAGCTGTATTCCTCACAATTCCCAAACGGCGAGACTGCTCACTGAATGCGGGACTACCTCCACACTCCAAGCTCACAAAAAAACTCTCTTCTCTTGCAATTCTTATAACCATATCTCGAACCATATCATGCATTTTGCAATAAAAGAAACGTTTTTCCGTGAAGTCTGTATACACTCCAAGTATTAAAAATCGATTAAATAATTCTGATAGACATTCTTCTCCTACCTCAACTGCCGTTTTCCCATTTCTTCCCCAAACAAAACCCTCACCAATCCACCAGTTAACCATGTCGTAAACATAAATTTCATAATCTTCAGGAAACATGGCAAAGCATAAGAAGCAAGGTTTTAAGTGCATTGGGAGCTCTTCGTAGCTTAACTCTAGACTTGCAATGACTAGCTCATCTTCATTGTTGATTTTCAACTCCTCCTTTAGATGCTCCGATATTCGCCTCCATTCATGGATAGAATCACTTTTCCCCAGCATCATTCCACCCACAACCTTAATTGGTAATGGCAGCCCCCTGCACCTCACAACGATCTCCTTTCCCAAACACTCCAAGTTCGGATTTGTGCACTTACCTCCATTTCCTGCAAAAGCTATTTTGCTAAATAAGGACCAACTATCTTCTTTTGAAAGAGTTTGGGGATAGTGTATGCATCTGCTAGCAGCTCCCATTGATTTAACAACCTTTACATTCCTTGTCGTAACAATAATACAGCTACCCTCCACTAGGGGCAAGTAGGACTTCAAGCTATTCCACCACATCCCTTCATTCGTTCCCCAGACATCGTCTAAAACTATCAAGTATTTCCCATCTAATTTGCTGTTAAGACTTTCCAAGTAGCCCCTCAACACCCTTTCTCCTCAGAGATTCATCATCTACATTTAGTTTTTCTAACATCTTCTTCAGCAATTCGTCGAATTTGAAACTTTCAGAAACAGTAACAAAAACTACGTGATTAAAAGAGTTTTTTATACTCTCACTGTGACATAACTTTTGAGCGAGCGTGGTTTTACCGATTCCCCCCATTCCAACTATTCCAATCACAGTTGGGGGTCCATCCGCTTCTAAGATCCAATTTCTAATCTTCCTTGAGTCATCTTCTAATCCTACCATTTCAGCTTCATGCATTAGGATTGGGTAGGACAATGGCATATTCCCATGGTCTTCATGCTTGCCAATTTGGTGTGGAGTTGTTTGCAAGTAGGACTTCATATTCTCCTTTACCTTCCTTACCCCTTCATTTATTTTTCTCAGCCGCTTTCCTAGCTGACGACGATATATCAAATGGGCAGAAAAGCAACAACTTGTAAAATTGGGTGCACACGCTTGGTATTTTTTCTGAAATTTACGCTGGCAATCTACTATTACATCCTCAGCATCGTATACCAACTCTCTTAAGTCTCCCATTACCGTCTTGAAAATCTCACTCCTCTCTTTTATCTTCGCCCGATCAGCATCTTTGAGATAGTTCTGCATGTACTTTAGCTCCTTCTTTGTTTCCTCAAGATAGTCATCAAACTCAAGTAGCTTATGACCTTCACTTATGAGTAATGACAGCAAATTATCCAGGAGAACACTGACGACCGCATCAGCCATTTTCCTGTTCAATAGTTTCATACATTTATGAAAATGGAATTCTAAACTAACAAGCAAAGAAAAGAGGAAAGAATAAAAACTAGCTAGGTAAGACATATTACAATTGAACTGGCTATAAGAAAGTAATTGCACAAGTATTCCTACAATAAATGTATATCTAATGCATTGTTTAGAAGCTTGGTGAGTCAATTCAAAACTTTGACTATGGCAAATTTGGATAATTAAGCATGAAAATGTGTCAACTTCCTATATGACTCGGGATGTTACAAGACTCATTGGGTTTTCCTAAACTTGCTCGATCGAATTTTGCACTAACTCTGTGGACCTGTCGAGTTTTGCGTTACTTGGCTGCGTTTTATAGGGTGAAAAGGTTTGATAAAAAAATGTAAAGTAGACGTTTGAACAAAGACCTTGCCTGACTTTTGTTACAAGACTCACCTAGTTTTCTCTAAACTTACCCGTATGCACTAACTTGTTACACTGATCGAATTTTATGTTAGAGTGAAAATCTATGATGGAAAAAAAAAAAAAAAAAAACTTATGAACAAAGCAACTTGATTACATGAATTGAGAAAATAATAGGCACCATTTTGTCTAAGAGAAAATCACAAGCCCAATGTCTTGGTTGATGCTCCATCAACTGAGCCTAGATAAAATTGATTAAGTGATACACCAACCATTGTTACCATGGTACTGCATTACATCCAATGGATTGTTGTAGTCTCGACCATTTATCGATTGGGAGTATTACTACATCTCCTATACTGGTTGGCATGAAAGATCCATTACAAAACGTCTTCCCTATCAAAACAAGGAAACTCAATTTTGATGTGTTTCATCCACTCCATCCGTCCTTCAATATCTCCTTTGGACGCAACTATGACACGTTCCAATCAGCGATGAAACTTGTCTCTCCTATCGCAGGCTCGCAAGTGGGAAGTTTTTATGACTTTGAGTTGAACCATATGATATCATGGATAAGATTTTGTCATTAAAAAATCCTACTTAGCCTCAATACTTGCCTTAACCGGTTGTTATTTTTCTTCCACTCTATAGCTTCCCCGTAGGCTTTGTCAACATCTTCATCTTTGCCTTCAACAGCTTAAAAAGCATGACTCTAATGCCAAATTGTTACAAGCCCCTTAAGAAAATCATGATGAAAGGTGTGGATGTTACTCTTAGGTAGTTTCCTTTCGCAAGTGCAATGTTTTTGTCAATTGCCATGAAGTCTAGATGTGTCAAGTCTGGTGAGTTCCAAATGAAGAATGAAGACTCAAGACTTGAAGTCGAAGCTGCTTGCCAAGTGAAGATTCCAAGCTCCAACAGTTCCATTGGTAAGGTTGCATATATAGACAGACCTTAGGATCCCAAAACCCCTTGGTATCACTTAAATCTTCTAGAAAAACCTCCGTAGTCATTTAATTTTGCCCAAGGTCCTTTCGGATCAGGAAAGGCTTTAGACATTCAGTGCATGAGAGGAAATCCAAGAAAAACCTAATTTTCAATGCACTTGGAGTAGGCTAGTTGACAGCTTGGTTAGACAGGTCGACTAGTTTGGGCGACCGACCGAATTTGGCCAAATTTGGTCAGCAGCTGGTAGCCAAGCTAATTCAAACAGTCACAGGTAAAAATCGACAGGTCGATGGTCTTAGTCGACCAGTCGATGAACCTAGTCGACCGGTCGATAGTGGCCTATTTTAGGTCAACAAGTCTTGAACTGAAAACCTGTGTTGCTGACTTAATTTGGCCGGTCGACACCCATCGTCGACCGGTTGACGATCCTCTATAGACTGGTTGACAGACAGGTTGATAGGTCAATTTGTAGCCATTTTCTCGTCGTTTTTTACCCGTTGCTTTGCATATATAAGACTAACTTTTAAGGACTTTTAGGTCTAGATGAGCACACTCCATTAGAGCCTAAAGAGAGAGTTTCCACATCAAATCCTTCCCTCTTTGCTCTATTGCCCTTGAGTTCATCATTCAATCCTTGTGTTAATAGCACATTAATGAGTATTCAAAACTCGGACTGAATAATGAACTCAAGCTTGCATTAATGCCTTACCAAACCCTTATAGTTAAATCTTGTGGTCATTAATAGTCATTCAATACTCAGATTTGATTGTGACCCCAATCTCGAGAGTAAGTCCCTTGTGCGGGCCTTCGGTGGGAGCGTACGCGGCCAGTTATTGGATTGGAATTGGTAAGAGTTTGAGATCCAAACTCAGCAAGTCCCAAGATAGGGCCATCGGTGAGTGGTATACGCATGTCCTAGGATTAGGATGTAAGGTTTGATAGTGAACCCAATTTAAAACCATTTACATAGTGAAATCTGATGTCCTCAAGGAGTGAGTATGACAACCGAGAGTGGAGTAGACCCAAAGTCGAACCATTATGTATTGTTGTGCATTGTGGATTGAATGCTTATCTATGCTTATATTTAGTCTTTGAAGGATTCATGCTTAGATATATATGAGCTAAAATTGTTTGTGAAAATGTTAATGTTGCTTGTACCTTGTGTTCTTAAGTCTTGCGATTCATATGCATATCTTTGATTGTTCAAGTATCTCCAATGGCTAGATTGAGTGTCTAGTTACTTTAAACTTTGAAAAGAATTTTAAAAAGTCCTATTCACCCCTCCCTCCCTCTAGGACATTAGTCATATCTTCAAGTCTCTCTACTAGCGGTAAAACTGCAATCTCACATTTTACTTAAAAGGAAACTATTACCTTTAAGTCACCTTTGTATGTCACAAATGAAGCTTGCTTTCTAGGATTTTTTGTGCGAAATATTCGTGGGAAGTGTTTATACATATGAAAGGAAAAATATGAAAACCTTAAGTGTCATAGGCGTGCATGTGCCTTTTCAAAGTGGGTGAGAACAATTCTTATATTCTCTATTTTTTCTAGATTAATTGTGTAACAATGTAAATCCTTATCTTGTCTTATGTTTTTTTTTTTTTTTTTTTTTAAATTTATTTATCTCTTTTCTTTCTAGCTTTTATTTCACCTACATTGATTGTGTGCAAGATTTTTGCAACAATTGTTACCGAAGCATATACGTTGAGAGACATCTTTACAACATCGGTGTTGGTGCTTGCGTTGCCTATATTTTAGATGAAGAGATCGAGTTTTTCTATATTTGAAGTGTCAAACTTCAATAGTTTGAGTAACACATTATTTAAGTTAAAGTGATTGTGATGTTAGTCAAGGAGGGCTGCACAAGCATGATAAAATGAAAGGAAGAGAAGCATGTATATAAGAAATGTTGAATTTTTTTTAATGTACAAGTTACAAAACCTATATGAAGGGAAGTCTAAATTGAATAAGATTTTTCTCTAATGGTAGTTGTACAACTTGAATATGAAATATCATCTTTATAAGAACATTAAAACGAGTTCAATACTTTGGTTGGTAGATTGGTGGCAATTGATATAAAAAGACAAGAAATAAAATATAGTTCTTTGCTTCGTAATAGGTCACATTTCTTGGATGGTTCCATTATTGATCTTAGTAATGGTCTAGATCGTGATATAGAAACTACTATGTACACATTGTTTGCCGAAGAATCTTATAAAAACAGTCAAGAGATCCTTTAGTGTTGCAATGATATCTAAAGGAAGATCCACTATGAAAGGTACTAGTGGCATGGATTAAATAAGATCCACAACAAAATGGCAGAAGAAAAAGGAAAGTTTTAAATATGAAGAAGAGGGGCCACTTATAAAAGAGTTATAGATTTAGAATAGTAAATAAGAAAAGTCTTAAGATTGATTTACATAATCAAACATCATATTTAAAGGTTTCCTAGGAAAATCTAATGAAAAAAGATAGTTCGTCTGAAGATGGAGAAGTGTTGTAGACGATACCATGAGAGAATATGAATCATCAATAAATTTTAAATTCAAATACTTCATTTCATGCAGCATGGGGACTAGTTTTACATGTATTGGATATGTAATGATATCATAATTTACATGAGTGATAACAACACATGAAATTTCTTGGGATTGAAGATTTCAAAGTTATGATGTTTGGTAGTATTATTGAATAATTTTTAGTGGGCCACATGTGAAAACCCATAAAAGAGACTTCTATTATTGAAAAATTTTAATGCAAATAGCTATAAAATTTTGGAAAAATAGGATTAATTGAAATTGTAAAGCAATAGTGGTAGTTGCAATAGGAGATTTGATGGATATATTTGATCGAAGATATCATGGTTGATGACGTTATTGTTACCAAAATTGTTACGAATTTCACTACGATCTAGCATAATTGGTTAAGCAACGTGAGCAAGTTCGACTACAATTAATTCTTGATCAACATTTACTTTGAGGTTTAAAATCTATTAATCTTAATTCTTGTGATAACTACTTATTTAAAAAGCTTCATAAAATTTATTTTCTCTCATCTACTATTAGAAGTAAGAATGTCTTAAATTTAATTCATTTTGAAACTTGTGAGACTTTAGTCAAGTCATTAGGAGGTTTAATGTATTTTATTTTTAATTTTTTTTATAAAATAGTACCTCATTAATTTGGTATTTACATCCAGATGCCGTCTTAAATTACATTTTCATTAAGCTTACCTTATTAATCAACCTACCAGTGACTTCCATTAGTTTTCTCAAACTTCGGTCACTTTAAAGTATGATTTTTTCTAAAATAACAAAAATGCCACTAATTAATGAGGTTTCTTAAGAAAAATTAATTACTTACCTAAATGTAAATACATTAGTGAGGTGTTATTAAAAAAATCTCATAAAAAAGAAAAGAAAAGAAAAGAAAAGAAAAAATCCATAATTTTCTCTAATAGGGATTGTATGCCAGTAGCCACGTGGGTACTGGTCGTTGCTCTATAGGCCCCACCATGATGTATGTGTTTTATTCACGTTGTCCATCCATTTTAGGGCCTGAGCCCAAAAATTAGGCAGATCCAAATCTCAGTGGATCACACCACAAAAAAATAGTGGCTATTGAATGCACACAATTAAAAACTTCCTGGGGGTCCATTGCAGTGTTTATTTTCCATGAAGGGAAAACATAAATATAAGCTTGATCCAAAAAATTTGTGGGCCCTAAAAAGTTTTAATGGTGACCGTTCAATCGCCACTATTTCCTGTGGTGTGGTTCACATGAGATTTGAATCTGCCTCATTTTTTAGCTCATGCCCTAAAATGAGCTAGCGAAATGGATGGATAGCGTGGATAAAAAAAAAAAAATCACAACGGACTCCACAATCATGGATCTATGGAGCTCCAAGTTCCCCTGATCCATCGAATCTGCTGGCAAGCATGAGTTGTATGCACCAATGTGGTCTGTGTATGTACATGTGACATCAGGGCTTTTTAACTGATAGTTTCCACGTGTTCGTATTGCAGCCCTTGGATGGTTTGATCATGGGGTAGTCCACATTAAGTGGGCCATATTGTACAAAATGAATGGACTGCAACATTAAGGTTGGCCAAGCTTTTTTCCGTTTATTTAATTTGTAAATTGTGGCCAACCTGTTGATACGATGGTCCACTTTGGGGTGTCTTGGATCATGCACACGCATGACATGTTGGCACATGGGTGGAAGGTGAATGCACGGGCTTGGCTATACACACGTGTGGAGAGTACCGTGGTCTTCTTCATTGGAATGATGACATGGGGGGATATCTAGTGACCAACTTGTTTTGGGTTCCATGTTCGTTTAGCATTTGTGTATGATTGTGCCCGGTGGATCTTGGGAACCGCCGAGCTCAGTGGAGCCCACCCAGATGTATTTTTTATATCCACGCTATCCATCCATTTTTCTAGCTTATTTTAGGATGTGAGCCCAAAAATGAGATAGATCCAAACCTAGAAACAATGATGATTGAATGCCCACCATTAAAAGTTTCTTAAGGCCATAAAAGTTTTGGATCAAGTCGATATTTGTTTTCCCTTCATCCATGTCTACATGACCTAATCAACGGGGTTGTATGAAAAATAAACATTATAGTGGGCCCTATGAAGTTTTTAATGGTGGGAGTTCAATCACCACTGTTTTCTTATGATGAGGTCCACCTGAGATTTGGATCTGCCCCATTTTTGGGCTCATGCACTAAAATGATATGGAAAGATAGAAGGACAGCATGGATCAATACATACATTATGGTGGGGCCTAGAGAATATCAACCAATAGCCACCTTGCTATTAGCATGCAATCTGTGTTAAAAATAAAAATAAAAACTCTGTATGTTTTTCACCTTTTGAGAAGTTTTTCACAATAGCAACTCATTAATGATATTTAAATTCAGGGGATACATGTTGCCTGCCAAAGCCTTCGCAAGAACGTCCAACCACAGAAGCCAAGTGGGTCCACCGTGATGTTTTTGAGAAATTCACCCCTTCCATTTGTTTCGAAAAATTATGTTAGGACCACCCAAAACTGAGGCAACTACATGACTCAAGTGGGCTGCACAATAGGAAATAGTGAGAATTGAACATCCACCATTGAAATATTCATGAGGCAACAAATGTTTTGGATCAGCCTAATATTTTTGTGTTTTTAGTTCGTATCAGTACGCATGAACTTATGAACAGTATACTGGGCATATAAACATCACGGTAGACCCAGGGAGGTTGATAGGCATTTCCCCACCCACTTTTCCCTACAGCCCACTTGGGTTTTGAATCTACTTCATTTTTTGCCCCATAGCCTAACATGATCTGGAAAAAAATAATGGATAGGGGTGAATTTCTCACAAACATCACAGTAGGCCCCACCTAGCTTTTCCTTGCTTTCACAGGCAATCCACACACACGCCTAGTTACCTATTTAACTTTTCTTAAGCAACCTCCTTAACTATGGGTAATTTAACCATTTTAGAAAAATCATTCTTTAAACTAACAGAAGTTAGAAAAAACTAACTAGAGGCACCCTTTAACAATAACTTGATTAATATGGTGGCTTAATGAAAATGTAATTTAAAAAGGTAACTCGATGTAAATACCATGTTAATGAGGTCCTATTTTATAAGATTTTCTTTATTTTTTGTTGATAATTTTACTATAAATGTATATTTTTATGTTCAAAAGGGAGAAGGATGCTTTTTTACTATTTATGAAGTTAGAAGCTTTGGTTAAAAACAAAAAGGATAAAAGATAAAGTTTATGAAAATTAATAATGAATGAGAATACACATCAAATTAATTTAAAGACTTTACAAGCAATTTAGTAAGAGAAACTACACGACCTTTAGTATTGTTTGAAACTCGCGGAAGTACAAAGGTGAATCAAACAAGCAAAACACAAAAGCATAAGCAAATCCACATAGAGATAATCCAATTTTCATGTGGAAAAAATCTTGCGAGAAAAAACCACGGCACAAAGCGATATGCACTATGAATTTGAAAAGTTATAAGAGATGACTTTATCTAGATCAAAGTCCCAGGAGAAACCCTAGCTTTTTCTCTCTACAAAACCCTCTTAAACAAGTCTTAAACTTATCCTAATCCTAATTACACCTGTTTATATAGCTTATAACTGAAAATAGAAACAACTTATATAAAACTGCGTAAAACTGCGGAAATCGACTGTCGATCGGTCAGTCGATCGACACCGCCCGAACACCCTTTAGTCACCCAATGAACAAATGTTCGGTTGCCCGAACATGGCAAAAAAATGTCTAGAGAGTTTTGCACATAATTATGAAATCTGTTGATCACCCGAGCCTTCAGGTTCGATCGCCCAAACCTACCCAAAATCGTCCAGAGACCAATCTACAACCATTCAACAAGTACTTCATATTAGAATTGAAAATTTTTCATTTACGAACTTTTATTTATGATCATGCTAAAAGTACGTTGAATTCGATCAGGTTTGAGTATTATATTAGGGAGAAGTCATTTATACGCTTCCTTTTAAGTAAATTGTTGTATTAAAATTGCATTACATTGCAAATTCTGAGAAGAGGTATAGTTTGAAAATCATGTTCGTTATTTATTTTTTCGTACTTTTGGTTATAATGTTTATATTTTAATTTTAAAGGGTAAAGGATTAAGCTAGATGTACGGTTCAAATGATGTATTAAAAAACATATTAGTTATTTATTTCTTTAGACCTTTAGGTGAGTAGAGGAGAGAGTAAATGCAACGGGAGAAAACGTATATATAAAGAGATGCTCAAAATGCCATGCCAAACCTAAATCTTACTTTATTTATAATAGTTAATGCATGCACAATTCGTGTATGGATTTTTAAAGCTTTCCTAGTAGGTTGAGCCTAATTATACATTTATTCCACACTCTTGGTTATTTTCTGCTCATTTGAGTGTGTTGAGCTATTCAACTAAGTCCAGACTCCAGACACACTCTCTCAATAGATTGATTATCATGAACTATATATGAAATCTTTGGATATGCATGATGTACTAAAAGGACAAGAGAATCACGGGTAGAGTCTTGGATGACATATAATAAAAAAAGAGTCATAACTATAAAGACCTTGATTAGGAAACACATACCGTGTATGTGTACCTGTGATATATGTGCACATGGAAGAGTGTACACGTGGAGCACATATGAATACTGTTGAGAAAATAACGATGGAGGAAACAGAAATAAAAATAAAATAGTAAGATTTAAACCAGGATTTGAAGCACGTATTAGATATGCTTTCCTTGAAGTGTTATTCGCCAACTCTTGTTGGTATGAGAGCGTTGTCGAGTTTCTAGTGAACCATTTTCAAGATACAACAAGCCTTGGTGGATCAACATGCAACAATCACAAGGATTCCACAGTAGGAACTCGGTACGCAGTTTTCTGTTTTGACAGACTTTGTGTATACAATGTAAAAAACAGAGAACCCATTTTGAGTGCTTATAAAAAGACAAAGAAGAGAATATAAGTTCTTATTTAATCCTCAATTTCCAAGGGGTTTTTATAGAGAAGGAATGGCCGTGAATTTTCGCAAAGAGGCATTTTTGAAATATGTATCTAAAACCGTTCACAACAGTTAAATCTATTAAGATGAGATACGACTTTACTAAAAAAGCGGAAGAAACCAATTCTTATAACCGGTTGGAATATACCAACTGTTCTTTATGATAAAAACATTGGCCGATCGAAATATATATAATAATGGCCGGGATACGTCAGCCAATTTGTGACACGATCGTTATCTGACGGTCAATCAGCGAAATTGTCAATAATAGTTGGCCATTCGACGCAACAGCCATTATCTTTAGGTTTGGCATGGCATTCTAAGCAAGTTAAAAAACACAAGAAAAATAACTTGATTATCAATCATAAAAAATAACAACATAATCGGGCAATTCATAGTCTAAAAGCGATTTCCACTATTCAGCTTAGCCTTATGTTGACCATCTCAAGTTTCTCCTTAATTATTCATTTTGCACCACCCACAGGTACCATAGTATCACATCACTTCTAATATAAATGGTTGTTGGATCCAAGAGTATCTCGTATTGGTCTACCAAATAAAATAAAAATCATCTTTAAGATGCCTCATCCACCCAATTTGGCGTATGTCCATTCATGAAAATGCTCATCTGTCCTATTTGGTGATCGAACCCATCTCCTCCATCACCTACATCACCTATTCTCTAATGAAAAGATTTTACAATCACAAAGTTTATTAGTCCATATCGTCAATAACATTCCCTTCCCTCGCTAATGATCTAACTTAGCCTTAGTGCTTGATGCAAGTCACTCTATCGTGGCTTGTTGATACTTCTCTGTACCCTCTAGTAATATCTTTACCTGAGATTCTAAATACTTAAAATTCATCCTATCAACTATGGTGTAATATCATATTGTTAGACCGTCTCAAGAAAATTATGATATAATGTTGTTATTTAGAAGAAAAAAAAAAGGGAGAAAAGATGAGGCAAAAAGAGAACTTGATCCGTTGGTAAGAGGTCCTTCACCTTAAGCCAATACTTATATTTGGTCCGTGTTCCATTTGATGTAAATGATTTCATCCCTTGAAGGTGGCTCATTTGGGGAGCGGATAAGGTGAGACCCCGGATCCACTGAGGTAGGTGGGACCCGACTGTGGGGCCATTGTGTTGTATGTGACTACATCCATGCCGTCCATATGTATCGAAAGTTCATTTTAGGGCATGATCCAAAAAATGTAGCAGTTCCAAATCCCAGATGGGCCATAGTACATGATAGTGGTGATTGACCATTAAAAACTTCCTATAGGCCACAAAAGCTTTGGATCAAGATGATATTTATGTGGTCTCTTCATCTAGGTGTTTGTGACCTTATCGACAGGTTGGATGGCAAATAAACATTCTGGTGGAATCTATGAAGTTTTCAATGGTAGAGATTCAATCATGACTGTTTCTATGGTGTGTTCCACCTAAGATTTGAGTCAGCTTCATTTTTGGGATCATAACCTAAAATAAGATTTCAAATGTTTGAACGGTGTGGATTTAAGACACATACATCACTGTGAGCCCCACAGTCAGGGGTCCCACCCACCTCGGGGGTTATGGGGATGTGGGATTTCCTGCGGAAGGCTTTCGCAGGAAGTTTCTATGCTGGTAACCTACTTGGGGCCCACCGTAATGTTCGTGAGAAATCCACCCGTCTATCCAATTTTTTTAGCTCATTTTAGGATATTTAACTGAAAATGAGACGGATCCATCACTCAAGTAGGCAGTACGAAAGGAAAAGGTGGGTAGGGAAGTTCTTATCGTTGAAACCGATTAAAAGTGATGTTTATATGCTATCCATACCGTTCATAACGTCATTCCAACTGGGATGAACTAAAAACACAAATATTATCTTGATTCAAAACTTTTGTGGCCCCACGAATATTTAAATTGTGTACGTTCAGTCCTCACGTTTTTGGCCCACTTAAGTCTGGGATCTGGCTCATTTTCAGTCACATGCGCTAAAATGAGCTCACAAAACAGATGGACGGGGTGGATTTCTCACAAGCACCATGGTGGGCCCCACGTAGATTCCCAGCGCAGGAACTTCCTCGAAAGGCTTTCCCAGGAAATCCGCGTCCGGGTTATGGTAGGTCATGGATTATGCAGTGGTGTGTTGATGGGACGTTGAGGCCAAACTCATGCAACTCACCAAGATGTATGTATTATATCCATACCACACATCCATTTTTGTGAGATCAATTTAGGGCATTTGCCCAAAAAGGAGGTAGATCCAAACCTCAAGTGGACCACACTACATAAAGAAGTTGGGACGACAATGAACACACCATTGAAACCTTCCTAGGGCCACCATGATTTTTATTTGCCGTCCAACCTGCTCGTCAGGTCACACAGACTTGGATGAAGGGAAACACAACTTTCAGCTTGATCCAAAACTTCTATTGCCCCCAAGAAGTTTTCAATGGCAAGCCTTCAATCCCCGCTGCTCTACAGAATGGTCCAATTGAGGTTTGGATCTGCCTCATTTTCTGGCTAATGCCATAAAATGATCTTGCAAGAATGGACAGTATGCATACAACACATACATCACATTATAAAGGTTGGTGGTGTGTGGCACAGCAGGCAATTCGCTTCCATAATGGTAGGGGTGTCCCCTGGCTACGTGTATTTTTTTTTTTTTGTCCATATACACCTTGGTGGTACCAATCCACCTTCCCCCCATTAAAAAAAAGAAACATTACTCCTTTATCCAACCATTACAATTCCTTAAATAGTTCAATGAACCCAATAAAAAGGAACTATAGATCTCTCCTACTTACTAAATCTTTCTTATTTAAATTTGATACCGTCCCAATCACAACAAACAGTTTAATAAAATTTAAATCATAGAACCACACATTCTATCACGGCAACTTTTATTATTTAAATACCTACTGAGAAATGATGCAGTAGCTACATGAATGGAAACCTTGCCATGCATATATAGTTGTACTTGAAAATCATTGGCATCCATATTAATTATCCCGACCTTTCATTAGGTTCAGCCCACTCTTTTAAAAAAAAGCCTTGAAAATATCATAATGATCAGATGATTTAAACCGTCCATTCAGTGGCTTGCAGAGACTGATGGACAAAATTGTTCATTAAAGATGATTCTATAAATTAGCGAATGTTTAGAACCACCTGATTGATGTAGTTTTTGTATAGTGATGAAAGAAGGTTAGAGTAGATCTAATGGAATTGACTTTGGACATGTCAAACAGTTGAAACATCAAACAACATCGGCTAAAGATGCAAGTCACATCAATCAAATTATTAAACCTTCTGATCAATAACATGGAAGATTGGAAGGTCAAGATCGAGCAAAGAGAAACAGGTCCAATCATAAATTTGATGCATCTGTGTCCAGAGGGGAGCTGCCTAGCATTGTTTGTGTCTAAAAATATCACTTTGGTCAGACGATGCTGGCCACTCAATCTATGAATTCTAAAATATATGGCTACCTTTAATGTGGACAGTCAATTTTGTTTACACAAAAATAATTCAAATAAACAATCTGATCCACCTGCTTGTCAGGGACCACCATGGATTACTTGTGTTTCTAAAGAATCACACTGGAGAAGCCCATCCATGCCCTGGAAAAGGGATGGATATAGAAAATAAGGCTAAGTGTGCATGGTTCCTTGGGTTAATGGCCTCCTGTTACATGCTTTGGCCCTCCAATCATGTGGCTGTAGTGTTAAAACAACAACACGACTAATGTGACCAATGGAAGGCTAAAATGAAACAAATGGACCGCTATAGAATGTCTGTTTGGTTGTATTCGTTTCAGACACTGTGACCAACTAATTAGATTAGCAGAATAGACTGAGTTTTGGGTCAGGGAACCTGATCTGCATATGAGTGGTGGATATGATCTTGTATACTGGGGTTGGACTATATAAGTTATTGTCTACGTAGTGAGATAACTTCTAATCCTTCATATACATGCCACATCCAACTCATCTAGTATACGTTGTCCCTTTACTTTGAGTGAGCTATACTTTTATTTTTCTATTTATCAATGGTAGAAATTGTTTGCTATTGTGTTGTTCATATGAAGAGTATAGAGGACTAATTTTTGCAATGGGTGATACTAATAGTAAGGCTAACCTATTGGAAGGTTGGATAGGTTGCATGAAGCATGCACTTAATACGTTCATGAGGTCACTTGGAGATGGATGAAAGGAAAATACAAATGCATGGCTTGATTCCAAATTTCCTCAGCACTCAAGAAATTTTCAACAGTAGGCATTCGTTCAAATCACACCATTTCCTGCGGCATGGTCTACTTGAGCCTTAGATGCACTTCAATTTTGAGATCACACTTAAAAAGAGCCGGTAAAACAGATGGACAACATGGATAAGTCACATACTTCACGATGTGTTCCACTGGGTACCTATTAATCTGCTTCCTATCCAATGGAAGCAGATTGCAAACGAATGCCAGTTTGCCACGTGGACGTGCATAGAGAACCTAAATAGACTTTCCATCCATATGATTGTGTTTGGTTCTAGGCCGTCTGTTCATTATGTGCCAGGCAGGGGCTCGATTGGCTCGATTCAAACCAAACAGCTTTGACACAGGCTAGATGAATTGTGATAATCAGATTCCGTACTGGTCGGTGCTGGACAAGCTGGATGGGCCTACTATGATGCATGTGTTTTATACTTTCCGTCCATCTAATTTATGAGATCATACTTGGGAATAAGCCCAAAATGAAGCAGGTCCAAATCTCGGGCGGACCACTTGCAAGGAAGAAGTGGTTATTGAATGCCCACAGTTAAAACCTTCTTGAGGGCTTATAAAAGTTTCGGATCAAGCTGATATTTTCCCTTCTCTGATGCCTGTGTGACCTATTTAGCAGGTTGGATGGCAAATAAATATTACCGTGTGCTGCAGGAAGTTTTTAATGATGAGAATTCAATCACCACTGTTTTCCCATGGTGTGGTCCACCTGAGATTTGGATCTTCGTCATTTTTTGTTTCATGCATTAAAAGGAGCTGAAAAAATAGATGGACCGCATGGACAAAACACATACATCATAGTGGGCCCACAAAGTTTTTCCATCTCCAACCAGGACAATACAGACCTAGATGAGGGGAAAAAATAAATATTAACTTATCCAAAACTTTTATAGGCCTTAAGAAGCTTTCAATGGTAGTTGTTCAATTCCCACTACCTTTTGTGTTGTGGTCCACTTGAGATTTGGATCTTCCTCATTTTTAATATCATCCCTTAAAATGATCTTGCCAACTGGATAGATGGTTTAGATATAGCACATACATCAGGTGGGGCACATGACAATCCTCCTCACTTTTTCTAGACTCGGATTGGTAGTCACACCTCGTAGTTAATGGTCCAATTGTGTGGGTCCCGCTATGATGTATGTATTTATCCACACCATCCATCCATTTTATCCACACCATCCATCCATTTAGACATCTCATTTTAAAGCATCAGCCCAAAAAATGAAGCAAATCCAAAGCTCAAGTGGACCAAACCACAGTAAAAAGTGGGGATTGAATTCCTAATGTTGAATAGTTTTTGTGGGCCACGAAAGTTTCGGATCAAACTGATTTTATGTTTGCTTTGCATCCGGGTCTTTTTGACTTTATGAATAGGTTGGATGGTAAATAAACATCACAGTGGGCCCTCGGAAGGCTTCGACGGTGGTATCACTATCCTCATTGCTTCCCATGGTGTGGACCACTTGAGTTTTGGATCTGCCTCATTTTAGGGCTCATACCCTGAAATAATCTCGCAACATGAATAGATGGCATTTGACAAAACACGTACATCATGGTGGGGCCCACAACTTTTTAGTACGGGAGGGGTCACTACCGAATTGGAGTCCACTTTTTCTCTGTATGTGGTCAATCGTACAACTACAAAAGTCTGAAATTGGGGCCACGAAGAAAACCTCTAATTGCATAACCGATGCGACTCATTACTACCTTAGAGAATTTGTTTACCCTATAAACCGCCAAGATTAAAGGAATGACAACATGTAATCATACAAAGGATGGCAACGGTTGTGACTGGTACTCAGAGCCTGTGTCAACGCCCTGGTAGCTAAGGCCTATTTGAATGGACGATTACTATATTAATTAAGGTAATGAAGAGCGTTTACTAGTCTCCTATAAACATATTCATTTGATGGTTTTTACCCCTTTTTTGAAAAAATAAACAATAAATAAAAAAAAATCTTTTAGATTGTTTGGTAAAAGCCTAAGTGCTTATTAATTTAGAAAGTAGCAAGGAGGGGTTACTCTCTGAAATGGAGTTTACTTGGCTTAAGCGAATAGACATCTTGGAATAATTTTTGGGTAAGTTTGACTTTAAACTTTTCAAGTAATTCTCATCTTACCCTATTCTCTTCTTTTTACCATTTCTTCAAGGTAGGCCCACATGATGAATGGTCCATATCAAAGGTGGGCCTACATAATGCACAATCACATCAAAAGTGAGCCCCACATGATGGATGGCCTACTTCAAAGTGTGGCCCCGCATGATGAACGATCCACATTAAGCAGGTCCTACTTGATGGATGGTCCGCATGATGGATGGTGGACATTGAATGTGGGACCACATGATGAGAGGTTGACATTAAAGGTGGGCCCACATGATGAATAACTCATATTGAAGGTTGGGCCCCACATAATGGACGGTACATAGCAAAGGTGGGACCTACATGATGGATGGTGGACATCAAAGGAGGGTCCCACATGATTGACTATCCACATCAAGTGGGCCCCACATGATAGATGGTCCACAAAAAAGGTGGGACCCACATAATGGATGGTCCACATCAAAGGTATGACCCACATGATGGATGGTAGATATGGAATGTGGGACCACATGATGGAAGGTTGATATTAAAGGTGGGCCTACATGATGAATGACCCATATTGAAGGTTGGTCCCACATGATGGACGGTCCACAACCAAGGTGGGACCTACATGATGGATGGTGGACATCAATGGTGGGTCTCACATGATGGACCATCCACATAAGTAGGCCCCACATGATAGATGGTCCATAAGTTGGGACCCACATGATGGATGGTGGACATTAAAGATGGGCCCCTCATGATGAACTATTCATATTGAAGTGGGCCCCACATTAAGGTGGCCCACGGAATGAAAGGTTCACATCAAAGGTGGGCCCCACGTATCAAAGTGTTGCCCAACATGACGGAGCACGCACATCAAGTGGGTCCCATTTGATGGGTAGTCCACGCCAAGAGGTGGAACCCCACATGCTGGATGATGGTCATTGAAGGTGGGCCCACATGATGGCCGGTTGATATCAAAGATGGGCCCACATGATGAACGACCCATAATGAAGGTGGGGCCCCACACAATGAATGGTGCACATGAAGGTGGGCTCACATAATGGACGGAGTGGGCTTCAGATGATGGATGACCCACATAAAAGTGTGGCCCCTCATAATGGACAGTTCACATCAAGTGGGACCCACCTAATGGGTGGCCCACATCCAAGGTCTCTCATGATGGATGACCCATATCCAAAGTGGGCAGTATGATGGATGATCCACATAAATCGTGCACCCCACATGATTAATGGTGGATGTCAAAAGTTGGCCCCACATGATGGACAATCCACTTTAAAGGTAGGGCGCACACTATAGACACATCAAATGTGGAGTCCACGTGATGGGTGGTGGGTAGTGGACATTGAGAAGCCCCATATAAAGGACAATTAGCATTGATGGTGGACCCCACATGATGGATGACTGACATTTGGATTTCTCCTATATTAAAGTTAACTTGTTTTAATCTTAAAAAACCATGTCCACTGCCCCTAAAAAGGTCTTATTCAAACGTGAGTATTTCCAATAAGAGTTTTTTTTTTTTTTTTTTTTTTTTTAAATTTTACCAAACTAGCTTATTTAAAGCAAAAGCTAGAAGAAAAAGAGCTTATTAGAGTAGCTCTTATTGAATTAGTGTAGAGATGCCAAACGAGCCCTAATGTCAAATGATTAAATTTTTATAATGATGTATCTATTTGGATTTGAGATTTTCACAATAATGCAGTTGAAAAGTGTGTTTATTATAAATTCCTTCACTTATCTCCTAAAAGTATTTGCATTTGATCGACGATTGTTGTTGTGATTGCTTTTGCAGTGGCAAATTTGTAGTGGTGGCAGTACTCTATTGCATGACCATGGTAATTCCCAGTCGAAACAAGTCATAAATCGTATGGGTAAGGGTTTGGTATTAACTTCATGAGCACAATTAATACAAGACTAGTGCCTCCTAAACTGGCCTTGAACCCATGCCATCATTATATATTTATATAATAGCATTTTGATGCAGGGAAGAGTGACATAACAAAGAAAAAGAACATCATCTTCCTAATCAAGTAATCAAAACCTTGATTTTTCAAGGTGAATTCTTGGATCTACAAGAAGTAAGAGAGAAATTTGGAAATTTATTATTGAATAATAATTCTAAGAGTTCTTATTACATTATTTTAAAGAAAACCAAAAACCCTTACGCATTTAGAAATTATCCGAAACACAAAAATATCTCCTACAGGCTAAATTTGCTAAATATAGAAATGACCAAATAAATCTTACTCGAGCATTCCCGTACTACTATAAACAACTTCTAAAAAAGATAAAAATTCTAAAACAGTAAGAATAAGAAGATATGATGAAAACAAAAATTTCTAAAAATAATAAAGTTTTCCTAAAATCGCAATTTCGAACATCAGCCATACGTGTTCTTGCAAAACGTTGTCACCAACCTATTGCATAGGTTGGTTTCACCTCGGATGCACCACCTGCGCATAAAGATCAATATATAGGGCATGTGTTTTGTGATGATGCACAGATCAAAAGTTACATTTGATTTATGGTCAACACTTCAAATGACAATTTATCCCTATCCTAAATGGCTAGGGCCGGTTACATCACGCCCTACATAGGATTGGGCTGGTTCAAACAGACTAGCTACTTCTGCTTTCGTTTAGATTTCTTTTAGGTCCAGCTATGCTAAGAATGCATCTGTGGCCCACTCTCCATCAAAATTCTTTTCTTTTCTTTTTCTAAAATCTAGAAACTAAAAAAATAAAAAAAAAGTTATAGAGGCCTGTTTACATATAACATGGTAGGGTAAGCAAAAGCTAGCTAGTGTTGCATGATGGCCGGATGATCTATGTAACGTGTGCCATCCAACTTGCTGTGTGCAATTTGTAGACATCCAACCTATTTAACAAGGTCGCCTAATATAAAATTGGTATGCCTCATCATGAAAAGATGTTATTTATAAAAAATTTAAATCTAAAATAGCATATTACTAAGTTTTTTTTTTTAAATATAATTTTTAAGAAAAATCCATTGGTTTATTAGGCCATGTTTGATGGACATCTAAAAATCTAGAGTACAGATGTGGATGTTGATTTCAGGTCCAACTTTATACTGCGGAGACCTGACCTGAACCTAGCCATTACCATACCAATGTCTCATGTGCAGTACATCTAAGCCATTGGAAAGGTTGGCCCTCTCATGAAGATCATTTAGCACATCCCCATTTAATCTGGGCGGGATTTAGCTTGGGTCCATTTTAGTCTGAACCAAAATCAAAATCAAGGCCATTTAAAACTTGGAAAATGGATGAACGGTACGGATAAAACCCACACATCACGGTGGCCCCTCAGAGACCCAGCTGTCCCAATCTAGGACGGGTGGGGTATTACTACTCGACCGTGCCTTCTCGACAGCTGCACGTGCCCAATCAAATTCCTCCACGTCCAACGCCACCAAGCCACGTGGTGTTGGAGTCACTAGGTAATCCACGTCCGTTGGCTACAACGCATCCAAAATGTCGGGGCTGTAGTTGTAGGACGTGAGGTCGTGTTGCAATGATCCAGACCGTTTACATAAATGGGCCTAGCCGTGGATGGAAGACACTGAATAAACTCTCATATTGGAGTATTTCCAGCCTTTGATAGTTTCTCTCTTTCTTCTTTGAATATGGACCATTGTTTTGTGGACCATTGATAGGATCTTCTGATTTCGAAGATTTTTTTTTCCATCTCTCGGATATCAACCATCCATGATGAAGCCCATCATATAAATGGTTTGGATTATTGCAACTGACCTCAAATCCAACGGCTAATGAAGAAAAATCAATATTGCGTGATGAACTGTAACAAACGAGCTGGATGGTTTAGAAAACTTCATCCAAGTTCTTCAGAGCCGTACATTTGTTATGCAAACTGCGGCTCACCTGACCAGTGGATAAACCTGATTCTTATCCTACACGATCAAAATCATCGTGCCATTCTGATCGATGGATTGGATCTTCCAAGCTGGCACACGTGTAGCATGTATATGAACTTTATTGTACACGCGTGTGTACGTACACTCATCAAACCTCTTGCTTTAATTTCAGGCAGTATTCTGATCGTTTTCATATCTGAGCAAGATGTGATGATAATATTTGGGTTCCAGTCAGGTGCTTTGCAACAACAGCTTTCTTGCAGTACATCTATTCAAGTAAGGTGGAAAATATACTGGGCTAGGCTGAGTCAAGATTTTGAATAGGGCTTGCCCTACAGTTCTAGCTAGTTAGATTATATGGGTCTAAACCAACCCAAGTCCGGCCCATTGAGCACTCAAATCTAAGATTGTTATGGGTCGGAAGTAGGCTAGGTGAAGGTTAACTCTTGAGCGACCCAATAATAGATCAACCACGCATTTTATCACAACACCTTTCGTTATTTAAATACCTATTTGAGAAATGATGCAGTGGGTTGTGTGAATGAAAACCTTGCCATGCACATAGTTGTAGTTGGAATCGTTGGCATCCACATCAACTATCCAGACGGTCCATTAGGTCCAGCCCTCTCTTGATCATAAACAGACAGCCTTGGAAATATCATAATGATTAGATGATTTAAACTGTCCATTCAGTGGCTTGCAGAGATTGATAGACAAGATTGTTCATTAAAGATGAATTGAGCAATGGATGTTTAGGACCACCTGATTGCTATAGTTTTTATATAGTGATGAAAGAATTTTAGAGTAGATCTAATGGAAATAACAACTTTGGACATGGTGGACGGTCTAAATACATAAAACAACATCAGCTAAAGATGCAAGAATCACACCAATATAGCATGCAAGATTGGAAGGTCACGATCGAGCAGAGAAAAACAGGTCCAATCATAAACTCATTGCATCTACTCATCTACTAAAGGAGAGCTGCCTAGAATTGTTTATGTTTTTTAAAAGAAAAAAACACTTTGGTCAGACGATGCTAGCCACTCAAATCTATGAATTGTAAAATGGACGGTTGTTATTAAAAAAATAAAAAAATAAAAAAAATCCAGCATTCAAAGGGGTAGTATCCCTTCCCTTTTATATAAAGTCCTGATAAAGCAGCAGAAAGAAGCATACCGGAATGAATGGAGAGCTTGCAAAAAAACAAGAAGGCAGATGACTTCTGCAATCAGTCGGGGAAAGAAGCACTTTGGTGAGACGATGGTATCAGTCCCTTGTAAGTCATGATAAAGCAGTAGAAATTAGAAGCATACCGGAATGAATGGAGAACTTCTCAAAAGAGGAAGATGGAAGATGGCTTCCGCAATCAGTAGGAGACTCGCAGAGACTGGAAATGGCCAAGGCAGCATACAAACTACTCTTTAGTCTTTAGTCTTCAGTCTTCAGTCTTTACACTTAAAAAAAAAACAAAAAAAACAAAAAGAGGGTGGGTTGGATACTATCTGCGTACGAGGGTTGGATGTGGACGCAGATTGCGTAATAAGTGTCTTATCCATGCCGTCCATCCGTTTTTACATATCCGTTTAGTAAATGAGACGAAATTTGAAGTATATCCCAAGGTTGAGTGGACCACACCACAGAAAATAGTGGGGATAGTAATGTCCACCATAGAAACTTTTCAAGGGCCCACATTGATGTTTATTTGTCATCCAACCTGTTCATAAGGTCACATAGATATGGATGAAAGGAAAATAAAAATATCAGCCCGATTCTAAATTTCTGTGGCCCCCCAGAAATTTTCAACTGTAGGTGTTCATTGAATTCACACTGTTTCCTCTGGTGTGATCCACATGAGATTTGGATAGACTTAAATTTTAGGATCACTCACTAAAATGATCTCTTAAAACGGATGGATGGTGTGGATAAGACACATACATCCATGGTGTCTCCACGGAGTTTATTCAGGATGCTGTAGCTCACTGAGTTACTCAGTACGCAATCGGCTTCTTATCCAACAAATGCGGATTACAAACAAATGCCATCTTGCCACGTGGATCTGCAAAAGATAAGCTTCCAGGTGCGGATTGGGTACCACCCTCGAATGTATGGAGGTGAGGTCTGGCAAGGCCCTTGAGGAATCCACCGTGATGCATGGATTTATCCACACCGTTCATTCATTTTTTCATATCATTTTAGGTAATGAGGCTGATCCAAGGCTCAAATGGACCATACCAAAGGAAGCAGTAGTGATAATGATGCCCCGCCGTTGAAACCTTCTTAAGGCCCATTGTGATGTTTATTTGTAAACCTGTAATGTCACATAAGTCCAGATGAAGGCAAAACGCAAATATTAGCTTGATCTAAAAGTTTTGTGGCTCCTGAGAAGTTTTTAATGGTGGGCGTTTTGTACTGAATAATATGGAAAAATGGATGGACGGTGTAGATAAACACACCATGTTAGCCCCTAAGAGGCCCAGTCCATCCAACCCGCACTAGATAGAGGCTAGCATGCTGAACCATACGGGAGCCGATTAGCTGTTACCATGCAACAACTCACTAGGTGTTATTGTTACCTTACCGTGTGGGGGCCACTGATCTATTTTATGTATATCCACGCTGCCCATCTGCTTTACAATCACATTTTAAGATGTGATCCCAAATCTTAAGAAGATCAAAATCTTAGGTGGACAACACCATTAGAAAGATTGATGAATGACCATTAAAAGCTTTTTGTATTTTTCCTTCAACAAAGTCTTCTTGACATTATTAACAGGTTGGATGTAAAATAAAGACTATGAAATCATTACAATAGGACCTTTGGAATTTTTAATGGTGAGACACTCAATCTACACTGTTTCTATGGTACACCCAGGTCCATAGCTCAAGTGGCAAGGCCATGACATCCATTCCCATCGTGGGGGTGGCTAACATTGTGATGTGACTAAGTAGGGTGGGTGGGTGTACTAACAATGAGGTGTGTGAAATAACCCATAAAAAATAAAAAATAAAAAAACTGTTTCTGTGGCGTGGTTCACCGAAGATTTGGATCTGCTTAATTTTTTTGTAGCTTGTCTTAAAATAGTATAGAGAATCAAACGGACAGCATAGATATACAACACATAATCAAGGTGGGCCCCACAATAAGGGTAATACTCACTACGTTGTTAGGCCAGTAACACCTAATCCGCTCCCCAACCATACCGCGTGCACGGACATATTGTTGCTACTCTTACCGTAGGGCCCACCTTAATGGTATGATTTATATCCATAGCCTCCATCCACTTCTTCAGCCCAGTTTAGGCCATGGTCTAAAATATTGAGCGATACGGACTGCATCACAAGAAGCAATGGTGATTAAACACCCACCATTGAAAACTCTTTAGGGCCCAATGTAACGTTTATCTGCAATCCAATCTATTGATAGGTTAAGAAGACCTCGGTGAAGATAAAATACAAAAATCAACTTCGTCCAAAACTTTTGTAGCCTCAAAAAGTTATAAATAGTCATTGACCATTGTTTCCATTGGTAAAGGTTTTTAATAATTATTGACCATTGTTTCCATTGGTATTGACCACCTTATATTTGGATCTACTTAAGTTTTGGAATAAAGGCTTAAAATGATAAAAAACACGTATGGCCGGCATAGACACACGATATATTTATCAAGGTGGGCCCCACATAGTAAGGGTAACACCCACGAAGGTGTACAACTCAGGTAATACCTATTTCGCTCCCTTACCATGCACTTCGGCAGCTACGGGCTTACCACAGATTTGGCTATGTATGATTGCTTTTATATAGACCATTCACATCGGTCGCATGAAAACTATGGACTTTGCACATGGATTGCCTGAGAGCCTTTGGCAGGGTCTTCTTACGACTGGGAACGGATTAGGTGAGACCCCATATCCACCAATGTGTGTGGGATCCCTAACTGTAGGGCTCACAGTGCTGTATGTACCTTAAATCTACATTGTCTAATCATTTTCAAAGCTCATTTTAGGGCATGATCCAAAAAATGAAACATGCCCACACCATGGGAAGCAGTCGTGGTTGAATCACCACCATTAAAAATATCATGGAGTCCACTGGAATGTTTATTTCCTATCCAACATGTTGATAAGGTCACATGACCTATGAAGAGACCACACAAATACCATCTTGATCCAAAGCTTTTGTGGCCCACAAAAAGTTTTTAATGGCCAATTACTACTGTTTCTCATACTATGGACTATTGATCTCCTTCATTTATTGGATCATGCCCTAAAATGAGTTTTCAATACAGGTGGACAGCATGGATATAATCACACACATCAGGGTGGGCCCCACAGTCAAGGGTTCCACGCGCCTTGATGGATCCGGGGATCCACCAAAGCCGCAACCCCTATGGGAAGATAGGTGGGGGCTACAATGATGTTTTTGGTGTTGAGATTTTATATTAATCTCAAATTACAATTATGCGTCTAATGGGGAAAAATGAAAAACCAAAAATAATAATAATAATAATAATAATAAAGAGCAGGTGGGTTGTATGATATCTGGCATCGACGGTTGGATGTGGACGCAGATTGCGTACTGTGTAAACTCCATGGAATCAAGTGTGGATGTGTGTGTCATATCCATGCCGTCCATCCGTTTTTACATGTCATTTTAGTAAATGAGACGAAGCTTGAAGTATATCCAAAGGTTAAGTGGACCACACCATAGTAAATAGTCGGGATAGTAATGTCTACCATAGAAATTTTTCAAGGGCCCACATTGATGTTTATTTCCCATTCAGTCACGTAGATGGATGAAAGGAAAATAAAAATATCAGCTTGATTCTAAATTTCCGTGGCACCCCAGAAATTTTCAACGGTAGGTGTTCATTGAATTCACACTGTTTCCTGTGGTGTGGTCCACTTGAGATTTGGATATACTTCGATTTTATGATCCCATATTAAAAGGAGCTCGTAGAACGGATGGACGGTGTGGATAAGACAGACATCCAAGGTGGCTCCACAAAGTTTACTCAGGATGCTATAGCTCGCTGAGTTACTCAGTACGCAATCGGCTTCTTATCCAACAAAAGTGGATTACAAACGAATGCCAGCTTGCCACGTGGACCTGCAGAAGATAAGCTTCCAGTTGCGGATTGGGTGCTACCCTCGCATGGATGTTGGTGAGTACAGGTAGGGCCTCTGAGGAATCCACCATCATGCATGGGTTTATCCACACCGTTCATTCATTTTTCTATATTATTTTAGGATATAAGGCCAAAAATGAGGCTGATCTAAGGCTCAAGTGGACCATGGCACAGGAAGCAGTAATGATAATGATGCCCTGCCGTGGAAACCTTAAGGCCCACTTTGATGTTTATTTGTCAACCTAGAAGGCCACATAAATCCAGATGAAGGCAAAATGCAAAACTCAGCTTGATCAAAAGCTTTCTGTGGCTCCCAAGAAGGTTTTAATGGTCTGCGTTTAGTTCTATATGATCCTTTTATATCCAAAATGACATGGAAAATGGATGGACGGTGTGGATAAACACATTAGGGACAGGCGGGGGTAGCACCCAACCTGCGTCCCTAGAAAGAGGCCGAACCATACGGGAGCGGATTAGCAGTGGGTGTTACAGTTACCGTGTGGGAGCCATTGATGTATTTTATGTATATCCATGTTGTCCATCTGCTTTACAATCACTCTTTAGGATGCTATCCCAAAACTTAAGAAGTTCAAAAGGTCAAATGGACCACATCACCGGAAATAATGATAAATGACCATTAAAAGCTTTTTGTGCACAACAGAAACCTGATCTTTGTATTTTCCCTTCATCTCTAAAGCGGATTAGGTTAGCCTTATCATAGGGTCCACCTTAATGTTATGATTTATATCCATCTTGTCCATCCGTTTCTCCACCCTAGTTTAAGGCGTGGTCCCAAAAAATTAAGTGATATGGACCGCATCACAAGAAACAATGGTGATTAAACACCCATCATTGAAAACTTCTTAGGGTGCACTGTAACGTTTATTTGTAATCCAACCAACTGATAAGTTAAAAGACCCAAATGAAAGGAATGTAAAAATCAGCTTCCTTCGAAACTTTTGTGGCCTACATAAAGTTTTTAATGGTTATTGACAATGGTTTCCATTGGTGTAGTACATGCACCTTATATTTAGATCTACTTAAGTTTTGAAAAAAAGACCTAGAATGTGTTAGTGCACTTTCTATGGCATACTAGTGCACCGTATTTGTCAATCACGTGAGTCTATGTGTTGTAATATCAGTTGAGCCTTGGTAAGCTGAAGACCGAAGATTCAAGTGGACAATAAGTATCAAGGAAGAAGATCAAGTAAATGAGATACCTTAGTGACCCTAGCCCTTTGAACCAAAACACGCAAAACCTCTTAGATGACTTGGACCAACTAAGAATACCTTTAGTCATCATCATTAGTTTTAGAACACCTTGAAAAACATGATAAATTAGACTAATTAAAGAGGTGGAAGCTGTAGTAAACAATTCAGCTCAAACAACAGTTATAGTGGTTCCAATAGGATTCCGATCAATCGAACAGAAGTCCCGATCAATCGAAATTTGTTCTAGCAAATTTGAAAAACTCACTGGACAGATATTTCGATCAATCAGACATACTTCTGATCCATCAGATGGGGTCCTTCCGATCAATCGGAACATTATTCCTATCAATCAGAATTTCTTCCGGAAAGTTTAAAAAACTCACTGGACAGATTTCCGATCAATCGGACATTTTTTCGATCAATTGGAGATACGCGAATCTGCCCGTTTTTTTACCGTTGGAAGAAATTTTATAAAATGAGGGAGATTTGTTTTTGAGCTAAAAGATGAAATTTTGAGGATTTAGAAGCCACCACCATTGCTTATCATTAGAAGCTCTAATCCTAACCCATACAAGGCATTCTCCTTATGATTCATCACAAGCTTAGGGCATTCAATGCTAAAATGAGAATGGACTTGTTCCCTCTTAATTCCTAGGAGTTTAGATACCTTGATCATAGTTAAATTCTTTGTCTAAACACCATATAGGAGTCCAAATATGTGTATATCTCTCTAAGGAACCCATTTTCTACCATTTGTATAGGTTGCGCCACCTCCTAGTATCATGAGCATCTCCAATGGAGCATCATATGTAAGGGAGATGATCTTGGAGCTAAAGCCTTGGCAAAGTAGCGACATCAAAGATCGGGGGAGCACAGGGGGAGTACAAGGGGAGCTGATTCGAGCAAGGGAGAGCAAGAAGAAGCAACTCGAAGTGGCGCTACAACTGGGCTCAAATCTGACAAGTGAGTTGTCATTTTTTAGAGTCCATTCACTCTTTTCCCTGTGAGAATTGAATGTAGATTTGTTTATCAAACTCGTATTCAATGGTCGTTTGCCGATCCTTGGCTTATTAGTTGAGCATAAAACGTAGGGACGTTTGCCGTTCCTTGGCACGTTTGTCGGGCCTAAAATTCAGGGACATTTGTCGTTCCTTGGCACGTTTGGCGGGTCTAAATAAGTGTCCAAGGGGAGCCACCAACACGTGTGTGAACATGTAGGTTGGGAAGAACCTATAAACTCTTCGGTTGGGTGGATCTGAGTTAAAACACCTTGGTTGGGAGGAACCAGATTTAAACTTCCTATTGAATGCCGGTGTGTTCAAAGGGGTTGAGTACTTGAACCGGGAGTGGAGTAGACCCAAACTCGAACCACTATATATGCTTGTATTTGTGATTATATTTTAGCACATTTCTTATTATGCATTGTGTTTAATTGATTAACTGAGAATGCTTAATTAAAATGTATGCTAGGCACTTGATAGGCACATCCATACACACAAGATGTACTTTCACTCCTTAAGTAGACTCGAGGTTAATTGATCTATTCTCATTTAAGTCTACTTGAGTTGCATAGATTAGGTCCTTCATTAGTTTAATCATTTGTTAATCTATGCTTACTTAGACTAGATTATTAATTGCTTTAATCATATGCTAGTCTATTAATTGAACCCACTTAGGCTTGGATGCTGAAGCGTTCTTGCTTACTTAGTTTAAATTGTTAAATTGTGTAAGTAGGTGAAAAGAATTTCAAAAGGTTCTAATTACTCTCCCTCTATGACTTAGCCATAATTCTAGTTGCTTCGCCTAGCTTCCGCACATATATACGTTGGTGTTGTGTTAGACTACCGACGTAATTTCAAAATGATCGAAAAAACATATGGACAGCATAGATATATAACATATTTATCAAGGTGGGGCCCACATGGTAAGGGTAACACCCACTAAGGTGTTACTCGGGTAACACCTAATCTGCCCCCTTACCATGCAACTTCAGCAATAACAGGCTGTCTGCAACTTCACCACAGATCTGATTGCATTTATATAGACCATTACATCGGCCGCATGAAAAATATGGACACGGATTGCTTGAAAGCCTTTAGCAGGATCTTCTTATGACTGGGAACGGATGAGGTGAGACCCCAAATCCACTGAGGTCTGTGGGATCCCTAACTGTGGGGCTCACAATGATGTATGTGCCTTAAATCTACACTGTCCAACCATTTTCAAAGCTCATTATAAGCATGACTAAAAAAATGAAACATGCCTGAATCTCAGGTGGAGCATGCCATAGGAAACAGTCGTGGTTGAATCACCACCATTAAAAATATCATGGAGTCCACCAGAATGTTTATTTCCCATCCAACCTATTGATAAGGTTACAAAGACCTATATGAAGAGACCACACAAATATCATCTTGATCCAAAGCTTTTGTGGCCCACAAGAAGTTTTTAATGGTCAATTACTACTGTTTCTTGTACTATGGTCTATTAACCTGCTTCATTTATTGGATCATGCCCTAAAATGAGTTTTCAATACAAGCGGATGGCGTGGATATAGTCAGATACATCAAGGTGGGCCCCACAATCAGGGGTCCCACACACCTCAATGGATCCGGGGATCCACCAAAGCCATGACCCCTATGAGAAGATAGGTGGGGGCCACGATGATGTTTCTTGAAAATCCACCTCGTCTATCGGATTTTCCAATGCATGTTAGGACATGGGCAAAAAATGAGGCAGATACAAAACTCCAGTGGGCCGCACAATAGGTAACAGTGAAGGTTAAACATCCATCATTAAAACATTTGTGGGGCCACAAAAGTATTGGATCAGGCCTTCTAAATTTTTGGTTTCATATTCATCCTAGTAGGAGTGGCCTTGGATAGCATACAAACATCACTGTATACCCTAACGAAGTTTCAATGGTAAGAGTTTCCATACACACTTTTTCCACGGCACTTCCACTGACATACGACTATTATAAAGGGGGACCCAGGTATGCATCCAAGATGGATTGATGATTTGACAACTTTGGCATCTTATAACACCCGTCAGACTGCACATTTTCATAGCTCAGATGCCCTGAGCACACAAGTGATGGGTGCACAAACAGTCTAAGCTTGCTGCCATCAAGGTATTGAATAACTGTAAAGGTAGTCGTAATGGCCACCACCATTACTGTTATGACATAGGCCATAACAATTGTTACAGCCCTGTAATGGCCGTTATGGCCCTTTTCTTGAAAAGAAAAACCCTGTATTGGCTCCATAACACGTGAAAGTTCCCACCGTTACCATTACGTAACGTAATTGTTTTTGAAAACCTTTGGCTGCGATGACCTTAATGCTTTCCAAAGCATAGACCTTGCGGCATTTGTAGACACCCTCTTTTTGAATGCGTCATCCATCTGCCCAAGTGTAGATAAGTTACTTGGAAGAGGAGTACAAGAGAGACTTTGAGGCAAGAAACTTGTTTTGTACTAGAGGACTCAAGAGCTTATAACTTCTAAGGTTTCTAAGGTCGCTTCCATTGAGGAGACCTCCTTGTACATGCACTGAAGAACTCGCTGCTTTACATCAATGGCTAGGATAATGTCATGTGGTGATCATCCTGTTAGAATGATTGAACGTGTGATGTGATCACATGTGTGGACACATGTGACGTGATCGCATGTGTGTTCATCTTGATGCCGACGATGTCCCTAGCACAAACCCCTAGCTGACACAAGCACACCCAAATGGGTGTGTTTGGCAATTGGTCCTCCATGGCCTCCTATGCTTACTTTGTTTATTGGGTGTGCTTGTATTGGCTGGGCTGGGGGTTTGTGCTAGGGACCTCGTTGGCATGTGAGCTTTGTCTATGGGGAGCCTTTTCCATGGCTGCTACAAGAGCCCAAGTGGAAGTATAAGGTTGATGTCTGGTGGGCAGATGATCATAAAGCTTAATATTGATCTACCATTTCAAAGCCAACCCTAAATTGCTAGATGGGAGAATGGCAATACGATGACAAAGATATTATTATTTTTTTTATTATGCATGCTTTAATACTTTATTAAAAGAGTTCTAGATTTCACTTAAAAAGGGTTCATGGTTTTTGAATTTTCAAAACAACAGTTATTTGATTAGCAGATGCTAACGATAAATGTTGTTCTAGAAAATACCATTGTATGTTATTGTTAAAGAGCAAGAAACCTTGTCCTTGGTAAACACTAAGGTGGATTTGATACAAACCACAAGGATTTTTGTTTTTATTTTTGGCATGTTTACTTTAGAACATATTTAATTTCTTTTTTTTTTTTTTTCCTTTTCCGATCAGTATCCTTGATTTGATATTTTCTTTATTGTTATATATAATGATCTACTGTTTATAATATTTCGCAGTTAACTCCATGTGGTAGCATCTGCATTGGCTGGTCACCGTCCCAAGTAGAGGAGGGTTGATGTCGGATGGGCAACCAGTCGTCGAACTTTGCCAAGAGAATTCGTGTTTCAAATCATGTTGGTGAAACGAGAACAGTAATGGTGGCATGAAAATGACTGGGAGAAGGTAGTAGACAAAACAAAGGTATAGTCCTCAACAAGAGTTTCTGCTTCATTTAAATCTCAAACTTGACAAAATCTCAGAAAAAGCGAAACCATCATCAACCTGCACATTTGCCATCATCATCGTCATGTAAGCCTTATCCAAGTTAATTTGGGTCGGCTACATGAATCCTGTTCCGCCCTTCCACCATATCAAGGACTGGACCTTTAGTTAGACCATAGGTCAGCAAATCTTTTCTTACTACCTCCATCCATGTCCTTTTGGGATCTCCCTTGCCCTTTTAAAACCTTCAATTTGTACCAACTCATTGCCGTTCTTGGTCTCAGTTGCACATGACCAAACCATCTAAGTCTACTTTTCCTCCTCTTATTACCTACTGGGCCACTATCTTACCTCAAATTGATTTATATCTAATTTTATCCTTCTTGTCTGGCCACTCATCCATCTCAACATCCTCATTTCAGATATGCTCATCTATGAATATGTTGTTCCTTTATTGCCCAACATTATGTCTCATAAAGCTTGGGTGGTCTTATAGCTATTCTATAAAATTTCCCTGTCAGTTTGAGCCAAACCATCAACCCACTCATTGTTTCTAAGAAGTTGGTGTTGGATAACCCAACTCATCAAGATCTATAATAGCAGGTCTAGAGGTGGGTCCCACAAGCAGATCAATTGAAGACAAGGCCGTATAATCAATCTGAACCACTTATGGGTCTCCCACGTGCCAACTTGACCATTATTCTCTGTTATGGAGAATGGCCAGTCTCGCGATCTGGTGGTCCGTTTGGGAAGAAAGGAATGGTAGATGTTTCCGCAACGAGAGCAAGAGGGCGGAGATAATCTCCCAAAGGGCGAGGATGCTGATCCTCGAGTGGTCAGCCATTTCTGATAAGCTTGAGGATTGTAATCTCCTCTTTCTTGCGTTGTAGCTGAACCATGGCAGATGTTTCCACAGTGAGAGCAAGAGGGCGGAGATTATCTCCCAAAGGGCAAGGATGCTGATCCTCAAGTGGTCAGCCATTTCTGATAAGCTTAAGGATTGTAATCTCCTCTTTCTTGGGTAGTTTTGTTTTCTTTTTAATAAAAGTTTCGTTATCTTTTTAATAAAAGTTTCGTTATCTTTCCAAAATTAAAAAATAAAAAATAAAAAGAAATTGACCATTATTTCTACATTGAAGATCAGACCCGCTTAGCTGTCCCAATTGTAGATAGCGACCACATCAAGGATGCAGTTGGTTTTGATCAAAGATCTGGTCTGTGCATAAGTCTTGATATAAGATTTTGACAAAATCAATGACTCGAATGGACCCAAAGCCCGTGTATCTAACTGCATGTCCTGAAGAGAAGACTGGATTGGATGTGGTGCTCACAAGTCCAAGTGGTCAAGCTTTTCATAGATCTATACAAACCATAGGGCTTTTTGTGTAACCATGCAGCCCTATAGAGAGCTGTACAATTGTATGTCAAGAGTCCGAGTGTATATATTTTTCCTTAGTTTCTCAACTTATTTTCTTTCTTTCACTGGAATAGGGTATGGGATTATATTGACTGAGATTAGGAAATTTTGAAAGCAGGGATGATTGGGGTTCAGTTCTTGGTTTCTATTACTCCTTTCTAGAGGTGAGATTCTTCTGCAAAACCCGAGTGGAGATATTTCCTAAGGGTCTGTTGGGTTCTACTTTAAAAATGAGTTCGCCCCATTTCATTTAATCTAATTATGTATTAGAAATCATAGTTTAAATAACTGTTCATTATATTTTTAATCCCTTCAAAAAAAAAAAAAGAAGAGATCTCTAATACATTATTACAATTAAATAAAATGAGATGAACTCAATTTTAAGTGGTGACACCAAACAGGCCCTTGGGTATTTTGCAGTATGGACTAGTGGGTTTAAAGATCAGGTGAGTCTGATGTGACTCGTCCAAGTTGATTTGGACTCAAGTAGGATCCGATCTGGTTGATACCATGAGTAAACTCACTCCCGAGTCACCCCTGACTCTGGTGTGTACCAACTTGATCAAGGACCGAAGGAATCAGTCCGAGCTGCGAGTGCTCTAACCATGGACAATCGACAGACTCTACATTTTTATACCCCCATTCTTCTATTTTCTTATTTTCTGCTACAGTCCGAGTGATTGAATAGTTTCAAAGCATCTCCTTCAAGCTTCTGTCATTTTGTTTCTTTTAACCCATGATGTATGTGCATTAGCATGTTTCTCTGTGTTTTAAGCATCTTTTTATGGAATACTTTATCTCACAGTTGACCTGTATGAATATTTTAGCTCACGTAATGCATTGGAGTGTAAAGGTTTTCCGGATGTTCGGCATAAAAAATTCCTTCAGTGATGCCACTGCTAATGGCGATGAACATAGTATCTCCTCTAGATATTTAAGAGGCTATGGTATTTGGTCAAAACTGAAAGGGAGAAGCTACAGCCATCAATCGGTCACATTGGGGCTGGATGTTGTACTGGCATCCAGATTCGAAGGAAATTGTGTATGGTCCAGTCAGGTTATGGGTACCGTATAGGAGGTAACAGATCAGAATCTGATGAGATTTGGGCTCCTGTTGGGTCTAATTTCAAGCATGAATTAGGTTTCGGAATGGAATTGGGTCCAGAAATGACTGGATCCAGATTAGGGTTCTGACGCAGGGAGGACGTGGTAGGTCGATCACCGTCTCTCTAACCGAGTGTTTCTCGAATCCACGAGAAGAAAGAAAAGATAAAAAAGAGGAAATAAATTCCAAATAATTGATTTATTGATAATTGAATGAATAAAAACGGAATTACAATGCATATAAATAGGAAACTAAACCCTAGGTAAAGTATCTAAATCCAACTCCAACTAAAACTCCTAGAAAACGCAACTTACTATAAATAGTCAACTTACTATTTATAGAAGTCGTTCAATCCTACTAGAACTCTTGGTTTTCGGCCAAAAATAGAAAGTTATCAAACGGCCTTAACCACGTTGTTCTACGAAATATTCTAAGCCCTTTTCATGTTGGGCACTAACTCTAAAACCCTACAGATGCAAAGTTATGATCGAATTAAAACTTACTATAAATAGTAAAAATGAAAATAAACTAGCCTAATGACCGTCGATACGGTCGATTCTCGCGATTCCGGCTTGGGCAACCCGGCGTAGCAGGGTTGGTTGGCTAAAGTAGCTCGAGCTACCCCAAATTGATATATTATACGTCCCGTAACTCATTCTGGATTGTGAGATACGACCGATTCACGGTCCTGACGGTCCGGATCACTTTCGGCCCCGTCCGGTCTTCTTTTGCTCCATCTGGGCCATGAAATAGTCAGCGACCCGTCCTACATCAGGTTCATAACAGAAGCATGTTCTTTGTATGATTTTTTATCTTTCTAATATTTTTAATTTATAATAACAAAAGATCAAGTAGGGTTGAGTCGACCAATCACTGAGTTGAGTTTCCTGGCTTTTGAACTATGGCCTCAGTGGACCCAATAGGCTAGCTCCAAAATGTAATGTAATATAAACTAATCAGAGTTGGTATGCAAGCCTCATTTTACTGGCCTAAAGAAGGCTGGCACAATGACAGCTTGTGGGTTTCACTGGAGGATCTCTAAGCAATGTTTGGCAACTGGGACTTGACCTTGGCATTTTTTTGGCAGTCTGGTCCAAATGGATGTAACTGGCAATCTGACCAATCGAACCGGTATTAATAAATAAAATGACAGGAAATTATAAGGTAAAGGCTCCTGGAACAGTAGATTGATGTTTTTACAGGTTCAAACTCCATAGCTTGGATTGGTGGAATTCTCTTTTATTCAATGGAAAAGCAATCGTTTTCCTCATATGTATTCTCCCAATTTTGTTGTGGAAATTGATTTCCATTTCATCGATTTTCCTAAAGGAAGTGTGATTCCTAAGAAATTGTTGCATTGAGATTTTACTTGTTTTTGAGAGAACTCTCATATTTTGACCATTGACCTTTCCATGTTGGAGAAGCACTTTTGCTAAAACAAATAAGGTTGATTAATTTATTATTTATTTCCATGGATTTTTGTTTGGGTGGATTTCTATGGATTTGCATGTTAGGATGTTAGGATATGATTCTAAAAATGAGGCAGATCCAGTACTCCATCCAATCACACCACATTAAACAATGTGGATTGAGTACACCAACTAAACCCTTGTGCACCTCAGAAGTTTTTGATTAGGCTAAAATTTTCATTTTATGTTCATCCCAGTAGGAATAACCTTTTGAACAGTTTGGATGGTATATAAACATCATAGTGGGCCCTGGGAAGGTTCCCCAGTGTTTCTTGTCGTGTGGCCCACTTGACATTTGGATCTGTCTCATTTTTTAGGCTCATGTCCTAATGTAAGCTGGCTAAACTGATGGACGGGGTGGATTTCTCACGAACATCGCAGTGGGTCCCACATGGATTCCGTCAACAGTAACTTCCAATTGACTTGGGGCATAGGCAATTCCAAATCGGGAGGTGACTTGTTGTACTGACCCGTGCGGCATCTACTCATGAGCTGGAGTCGACTTGGTATTAGCAAGCAACAATCGATGTTCTGGACCAAACTGGTTAAACCACCCGGTCCAGTCCTGGTTCTAAGACACTGGTCTAACTTGCGGAATCTTGCCACTAACAGTTTTCTCCTTTTATCGTCTTTAATATAAGAAATCTCTTCATAGGGTTTTGTTCTACTTCTACCTTAATCAAGCTTAGCAACTTAAATAAATAAAGGAAAAAGATTAATGCCTCATCAAGGAACGGCAATGCAGCATGATTTGTGGCGATGATGGTGGTCTGTTTAAGACCTTGAAATCTGTGGATTAAACTTCTCTTTTCTACTCTGCTTTCAAGATTCTTATATGCACATGCACACCGACCCTCTCTCACCTACTAGTTGTAAGTGCGATGTGTGGGGTCCACCGTGGTTTATGTATGGCAACATCAACCGCTCTAACGTAGTGGCCCCATTATGAAAATGTGATCCTCTAAAAGTCATTCCAATCCACAGATATATATATATATATATATATATATATATATATATATATGGGAAATGGTACTATGCGGTCGACTTCATGGGAACTTCCCATGAGGTCGAGTTGTGTGGGCCCCACTGTGATGTGTGTGGAACATCAAAACCGTGTATTTGATGGGTCCCCTTTAGGTTTGGGGATATCCCAAAAATCATCCCTATACAGAGCTGAGGTGGGCCATACCATCCAAAACCATCTGAAGACGTTACTAAAACATCTAAAAGCACTTGGTGGGGCCCATATGAGTTTTGGATGCAGCTGAAACTTGTTCTGACCCCTCATCCAAGTGGGACACACACAATGGATGGGCTGGATTTGTGAACCACATCTCGGTGGCCCCAATAAACACTTATGAAGGTTTTAATGGGAGCGAATTAGATGTTACCCTGGTAACACCTTAGTGGGTGTTACCCCTACCGTGTGGGGCCCATTGTGATGTATTTTCTATGTATCTATGCCGTCTATCTGTTTTCTCGTATCATTTTAGGACATGATCCAAAACCTTAAGAAGATCCAAATCTTAGGTGGACCATACCACTAGAAACAGTAATTAATAACCATTAAAAACGTTTTGTGGGTCACAAAAGTTTTGGATCAATCTGATATTTATATTTTTCCCTTCATCAAGACCTTATTGACATTATCAAGAGCTTGGATTGCAAATAAACATTACCAAAACCTTACCATGGGCTCTTTGGAATTTTTAATGGTGGGGCACTCAATCACACTGTTTCTAGTGGTATGGTCCACTTGAGATTTGGATCTGCATAATTTTTGGAAAATTATCCTAAAATGGGCTGTATAAACGGATGGACGGAGTGGATATACAAAATATCGTCCATGTGGGCCATACAGTAGGGGTAACATCCACTAAGCTGTTCCCGGGGTAACACCTAATTCGCGCCCGGTTTTAATGGGTGGGTAGCCCCTCTCAATTGTTGTATGTGGTGTGGCTCACCTAAGTTATGGATTGACCTGATTTTTAAGACCGTGGTCCACCATGGAATGATGCATCTGACAGATGGGGCAGATGTTCCACACACATCACAGCAGGGCCCACGCAGCTCGACCTCATGGGAAGTTCCCATGAGGTCGAACTCATAGTACCATTTCCCTATATATATAATTTTGGACTGAAAAAGCTAACAAAGTCAAGATAACAAAGGGAGACTGGAGACCAGAAGAAAAGGGTAATGAAAGAGCCTCACCATCATTTCTACTCCATTGGACCCTTTCCCTCCCTTTCTATTCATCTGGTCAATGGTACAAAAGCTTGAAAATGGGGTCCTATTACATCACCTATGTGTGGCCCATTACCACCTTAGAGAATGTGTTTACCACATAAACGCCCAAGAACATAGGAATGATTACATGCAACCAGTTGGACCACAATTTGCAGTCCACCCAATGGATTGCTTCCAACCTGTTAAGTGCCTGTGACATCTACCATGAGGAACAACTCATCCAAAAAATAGCTGCATCCATTAACCCAGTGTACCACCCTTGTATTTTCCTATTAATCAATGGCTGTACACTTTTTCTATGAACCATACAAACTAGGGCCCAACAGATGAACGGTTCGGATGTCTTTCCCATCTTGCCAGTCGTATAAAAAAGACCACCATTAAGTATGAAATCCCATGGGTGCTCCCATGCATGCTGGGGTTAAAGTGTAGCAAATGGTGAGATGATGGACGTCTAGATGATGAAGTTCCCCTTTATATGGAACTGGATCCGGTGCTCACGGGAGGTAATGTGCCTTCATGTCAGTGCTCCACACGTTGCATGCATGGACAAGATCGGAACCGTTCACTTTAGAGTTGAAGTAGATAATAGTCCGTACTCCAAAACTTGCACCGTTTGGGCATTCCCAGCCGTTCATTCAGTGTCTCACAGCAGTGGCTCACATTGATGAGAAAATCCCACCCATTTGATGGTCAGAAATAGTCGGATGAAAATAATTTTGATTAGTGGCCAATCAATGCCGGATCCGTGGGATTCCTACTCCAGATTTCTATCCAGATGTGCCACGTGTGTGAGCACCATTGGAAGGTACTATTACCTTATCATTTTCCATTATAAATGTATCAACGGTTAAAAGTCAGTAAATAAAGTGCTCATCATGCCCTTGGTCAAGGTATTTGACCAAACATGGATAAGAGGAATGTTTTAGTAGTCCACAGGATTACTAAAGATTGTAGACCTCACCCTTATGCATACACAAACATCCATTCACGTGTGAGCCCCACCTTATGATTGGCACACAAATTATATTTATCAGATAATCCTAACTACCCAATCATGGTATGTGTATAACATCTAACCCGTTAAAATTATGCACCACATCATGTTCATGACTGAACAAAATATCAGGTCGATCAGATCAATAGATGGGCTACATTTGAATTGGGATATTTTAAATGGCGCACATTATTTTTTTTTTTAATGGATTGGCCCACCTTATGATTGGATCTGCTATATTTTTTGATTCTCTACTAATAATATTGATACATATATGTTGGATGGGTTGGATGTGAGACACATACCATGTGAACCCCACCACTTTTGATATTCCACTTTGTTGTAACGGAAAAACAAAGGATGATAGTAATGCAATTTCTCCTGTTTAAAGTGATTGCATTAGAACATCAGTTATTAGAGGCACTATTTGGTAAAATCTAATTTATAGAGGAATTTTGTTGTAAAAATTTCTTCTTTTTTTTTTTTTTTTTCGCTTAGGTTAGGTAGTCTTGACTTTTGATTTTAGTTTGTGCGGTGTAACATCTAAATTTTCACAATACAATATTCGGGAGTTGATTTCATGCTTCTATGGGGGTGCATGGCATTTTCGTGTCTCCACTACCATACACGTGGCACATGTTTATGAACTTCTTTTGATTAATGTAAGCCATTGTTGACATTTGACATCTGTCCTTTTGTAATCTACAAATTGGAGGGTCATGATTGCCCAAAAAGTGTTAAGTTTTTGACCACGCCCATTAAGTACCAGACCAATCAAATGGACGGTTGTGATTTAGTCCATTATACCTTGTGGGCAACAATGACACTTGATCAGGTACCATAGACAATGTCATGCATGTGTGAGGCAGAGATATTCACCCACTCATGATATGTGTGGGTCCCACCATGTTCTAAACAGAAATTAATGAGTACGGATCCTCTGCTCGGACCAAACAGAGAAACTCTGTTTGGCACCGAATTGATTGGTCCACCTTAGCACTGATGTTGTCCGTGCTACTGCGTTAAATGTAGTCAGGGCTGATGTGGACCAATTAGTATGAGCCAAACAAGGTTTTTCTGTTTGAGCCGAGCAGAGGATCCGGATTCGAAATTAATTAGGCCGTCTTGACCCACCAGGACAAAGATCAATCAGGATGTTCTTCAGCTCAGGTGGGCCCTGGCAAGAATCAACTGCAGGCATCCCCTCTCACCTTGTTCCATGTGCTCTGGCCCACAAGAGTTTCAGATGGAGAGATTTTCAGGCCTTGGGGTAACAGAGAGGGTGCACCTAATGAATGAATTGCATGTGATTCTGTGGACGCTGGATTGCGCTTCCGCGATTGTGCCCACATAATCTTGTAGCTGTATGTTGAGCCCTATGATAAATTCGAGCCACTCATCACTTTGGGAACGTATATTTAGCTGTACTGGGACTTGATTTGGGTAGAGTCAAAGTCGTCAAGTAAGAAATGGCTCACATGAGGGTAGGTTGTTTATAAATGTCCCTCTTTAACAAAGGTTGGGTACAACCGAATGCCAAAATAAGTGCATACCCCACCCCTAGATTAGCCGTAGTGACAATTTTGTAAAGTGGGAGATCCATAAAGCTGCAATCTAAATCCGATCAGACTGTCCAAATACATTGATGGCCCCACATCTACTCGATACCACCGTCAGCTTACTTATGGTGGTATTGATACCAGGGAGGGCGCCTCCCTGGCGGATTGGTGGACATTTAATAGACGGTTTAGAGTGAAAATATCCAGCCATCCTATTTCAGCAAACAAGTGTCTCAAACAACAAATCTGATTTTGGGAGTAGGCGACAGTGTTAAAACAAATGCAATAGTTTATTGTAAGCTGACACATGTCACATGTACCAGTTTAGAGTGACTGAGTATCAAGCGTCATAGGCTGCCAGAGTATCAAATAACTCCCCATCAAAAATATTAAGATGGAAGAAGGACATGACTTTTATCATAAGCAACTAAGCAAGAGGTGGAAAGTTACAAATATACATATGTCATTACGTGAAAAGGCAATGCCATTGCCTTGTCTTATCAAAGAAAGAAAAAAAGAGCTTGGACGGTTAAAAAACTCTTATAAAACGTGGCCAGCATCACCAACAGAGGGACAGAGAGAGAGAGAGAGAGGGTTGAAACATGGGCATGTCATGTGGTTATTTCCTTCTCATCTTCTCATCACTCTCTATCTTCTCTCCGATTCATGTTCTCTCAATGCAACCCCAGAGCTAGTGGACCTTGTGTACCACATGGGTCCAGTCCTAGCATCCCCCATCAACCTCTACACTATATGGTATGGCCATTGGAATGTGGCTCACCACGCCATCATCAGAGATTTCCTCCTCTCACTTTCATCATCAGCAGCAGCATTTCCTTCGGTGGCCGATTGGTGGTGCACCGTCCGGCTTTACGCAGATCAGACCGGAGCAAATGTCACCAATGACATTGTCCCACTATAAGAAAATTGTCTTTTTACAACTGGCCATAACCGTTGTAAAAACTGTTTCTACAACGGTCATACATCCGTTATAACAGCCCCTGTTGCAAAAAAGAACTGTTATTTACAACGGTACTAACCTTTTGTAAATAAGTAAATAACAATTGTAAATAGTACTTTACAACGATGGGAGGTGCTTTTTCACAAGGGTCAGAGCCCGTTGTGACTGACAAGTTTTTACAACATGTATTGTCTGTTGTAAATTCTCATAATTTATAACAGCCCCTACCCTTTGTGAAAGGTTCATACATTTCCTACCAGTACAGTCCGTTTGAAAAGATAGTATTCACAACAGTGCTGGCCTGTTGTAATTATATGTTCAGAGGTTTTGTTACATCAGCTCAGGCCCGTTGTAAATAGATTTTTTTAATTCCCCAGGCTCATCAGCCACATAAGAATCACAAAATCACCAAAACAATCCCACATGATTTAAACCATGATATTCAATGCATTCACTTGGCCATTCCACATAAAGAAATATTATCATTAAAAAAATGTATAAATCCAAAGAAGCACATAAATCTAAATTCCATATGAAAAAACCCTTAAAAAGGAGGTACTTCCAGAACATGCATTTTTCATCAAATAAGAAAAAAAGTAGCAAGAATAAAACATATTTCATGGAGTGGTGTGGTGGTGTTCCTTTTCTAAGTTATAAAATAAAACATATTTCATGGAGTGGTGTGGTGGTGTTCCTTTTCTAAGTTATAAAATAAAACATATTTTATCTATTTCTAAGTGCTTTTTTAGTGTAGTGGTGTTCCTTTTCATCCATATTTCATTTGGCCAGAAAGCAAATCTCGACCAGAAGCACAGCTTAAGCAAATCGACCGAAAACAATCTAACATAAAATCTTTACCCATGAAGCAATCTGAAAAGAGTAAACAAATAACAATCAGTAATCAACAAGGAACAGGGAATGAAAAATACCTCCAAGACAAATTGTGGAGGAAGATTAAGTTCATCCAATGGAACCCAACTTTCATTCTTTAGAGCCTACACAGATAAACAATGGCAAAAAAATCGCATTCTAGTGTTCCATAATAAAACATAATCTCATAACAAATTTCGGTCACTAAAGAAACTTACTGTGGACCCTCGCCGATTTTCCGCGCTCCCACACAACGTTCTTCTCCCTTCCCCTTTCCTTTCGGAAAAGAAGGAGATGAGGATGCGTGAGTGCGAAATCGCCGTTTGTGCCACTGGCTTGCCTCGTTCTCGAGGGCTTCGTTTGGTTATCGTATTGAGCTGGATGTGTTTAAGTGAATTTATATAAGACCAGAGTCGCCACTAGCCAATTACTTCGAATCTACAGTCGGCTAGACCCTGTAGAAACGTTAGAGAAGAGAATCCGAAGATTCCTTCCTCTAAAATGATCCTGTTGATCTGCGGCCAGAAATTCAAGGTAAGGGATCACGGTTACAGGGTGGGAAGAGGTTAAGCACCCCACACACTGCCCGTACCGAAGTACGGTCTCTACTTCACAGAATCGATCGAATACTTGAAAGTCTAATTTAATCCTCGTATATTCTCATGAATGACATGATGCATGAATGCGGGTCTGAACAGTAAGAGTTTCTGATGGGCAGGTTCCAACAACGGGCAAGCCCAGAGCGTACGCTCGAACTGACAGGTGCTTAATGTAAGACGTATGCAGTGTGCTTGAATGATCAAGGTGTTTTATGGTGAAGTATGAATGCAGGTCTGAGCAGTAAGAGTTTCTGATGGGCAGGTTCCAACAACGGGCAAGCCCAGAGCATACGCTCGAACTGACAGGTGCTTACTTTAAGACATATGCAGTGTGCTTGAAGAATCAAGGTGCTTGTAGTGAAGCAAGGGGGTTGGAAGAAAAGTAAATGTTGCACTTATGCTAGATGCAAATGAGATGATGCTGGATGAATGATAGCTGGGTGGACGGTGGTGTCGCAAGGGTTGGCTTCGAGTGGCTGGATTAAGACTTAGATGGCTTAAGAGGCTTGGACCAGTAGTCAGGCAGGGCTGGGCCAGGGCTAGACTCTCCTCACTCGGGCTCTCCTTGGTGGGAAAATGGGCTAAGGGGTGGAGAAGGGCACTCGAACGGACAGGCTCTCTTTGGACTCGAAGGGATTGTTGAAATGAGAAGGGGAGGGGGGTATTTATAGCAGCAGAGGGGCACTCTCGTAATTTTTTCCGAGCGGCCTGCCATGGGCTGCCCGTACGGCCGCTCCTCGGTTTCCAGCGAGTACGGTCGCTCCCTCGGGGCTGCTGTTGGACTTGCTGGTCGACTCAGTGAGTTGACTCAGCGGGTCGACTCGGTGGTTTGACTCGACGGGTTGACTCGACGGGTTGACTCGGTGTTTTGACTCGACGGGTTGACTCGACGGTTGACTCAGCGGGTTAACTCAGCGAGTTGACTCAGTGAGTTTGACTTTTTTGGGATTTTTTGACTGGCCTTTTTTATGGGGGGTTTTTCAGGGTGGTGTTTAGGACTGGGTTGACTGGGTTCAGGCTTGAACTGGGCTATGGAATGGGGCTTACAAGGGTGAGTTTGGCTGAGTTTGGACTTGGGATTTGGGGGTATGGTCCTCCATTCATCCAGCTATCTCTACCAACAGTGTAGCCGAAGGTGGGGTGTCTACAGATGCCCCTCTTTGGCAGAGGTTGCGTGCAACCGAATGCCAAAGCAAGTGGACACCCCACTTCTGACCCGGTCATTCATGGATCATGTTCTGAAATCTTTGCTTGCTTTTGCATCTGTGTCAGTTGATCGTTTGGAAACCGATCACTCGCACATACCGCGGGAGTTTGGAGAAAACGTTGCGATTGTCCCTGCAGTTTGCTGCAACCTGGGTGCCCAATCGCAACCCTTCCATTCCCGACCGGTACTAACATCGGAAAGGTACAGCAGAGCCTCTGCGTCGACAGTCTTACGAGGTTACTGACCCTGTGATTGATTGTATGATGTTTGATGTTTTCCCAGATCACTCCAGGAGTACTTGTTTCGCTTGACTGTCAAAGTGGTTAGACGCCCTGCGTCAGATAGTCTTACGGGATTCTACTACACCGACTTGGACTCAGTCAAGGTACTTCAGGCATCCACGCCTAGGTATGTGCGGGTGGGCTTTTCCACCCAATCTGCTTGTTTCGATGCTTAGTTTGCAATTCATTCTTTCCTTGATTGTGGTCTGGAATCTTTGTTGTCCTTTGTATCTGAGTCAATTGATTGTCTGGAAATTGATAACTCGCACATACCGCGGGAGTTTGGAGAAAACGTTGCGATTGTCCCTGCAGTTTGCTGCAACCTGGGTACCCAATCGCAACCCTTCCATTCCCGATCGGTACTAACATCGGAAAGGTACAGCAGAGCCTCTGCGTCGACAGTCTTACGAGGATGCTGACCCTGAGACTGTTTGTATGATGTTTGATGTTTTCCTAAATCACTCCAGGAGTACTTGTTTCGCTTGACTGTCAAAGTGGTTAGACGCCCTGCGTCAGATAGTCTTACGGGATTCTACTACGCCGACTTGGACTCAGTCAAGGTACTTCAGGCATCCACGCCTAGGTATGTGCGGGTGAACTCTTTCCACCCAATCTGCTGATTTTGATACTTGGGTTACAATTCATCGTTTCCACCTGTTCAAATGGTTTCTGTGACCGAGCCTTTTGGCTTTCATCTTTTCGTATCTTGGCATGTGGTATGACCGCACTGACACTGGAGTTCAGTTCGACCGTACTTTGAGTGCATTGGATCCAATGGTCTCCGGGGAAACCGCGAGACGTCGGATCTTATTTGATTTTTGCGTCGGCTCCTACCCAGAGATATGGAAGATCTCCTGGTGTTTTGGAGGCAGAACGCTCTACTGGAAAATATTTTTTAGATTTTTGATAAGATACCCACTCTGGGGAGTGATACTCCGTGGGGTTTTTATTTGCAAAAAGGAATGTTTTTTGTCTTTTTGAAATGGAAATCTGGTTTGCACGTGCCTCCATTAGGGATGCCTGTGGGACTTTTGGCTAACCGACTTTTATTGAAAGCAGGTAAACATGATGATTGATGCGATGGATGCTGATGCTGGGAGATGCATGATGAATGCATGATTTGGCTCATCCTCTTCTCGTTTGATGATTTTGCTTTTGCTGTGGGTGCAGAGAACTTTGAGCTTATTGCTTGCAGGGTTATGCTTCCCTGGGGATTTTCTTTTTGATATGGAGGTTTGGACAGCGGGTTGGTCAAGATCCCAACCCGTGGTCGATCAGGTCCATCGTCCCAAGATGCTGTTTCTTTGCTAATGAGAATGTACGAGGATATCATTCAACTTCAAGATGTTCTTCTGGGCATACATGTGATTGAGATGGTGTTTGGTTGCCCGTTTTGGTCAAGATTCCAATTTGCGGGCGATTGGATCCGTCATCCCATACTGTGAAGTGAGCGGAGTTCAAGACTCCTGAATTGTAGTGCTGGGGATGCTAATTTTTGTGATTTTTTTGTAAATATGTGGTCCGAGTCTTCAACTGAGTGGTCAGGATAGAGATCGGTTATTGAAAATACAGGAAATATTTTTTGTGATTTTCGAAATATTTTCTTTGAAAGCAAGAGAAATATTTTTTTATGATTTTTGCAAATATTTAATTTGAAGGCAAGGGACATATTTTTTGTGATTTTTGCAAATATTTAATTTGAAGCAAGGGAAATATTTTTGTGTTTTTTGACAATATTTTGATTGAAAGGAAGGGAAATATTTTTGTGATTTTTTGAAATATTTTCTTTGAAAGCAAGGGAAATATTTTTTGTGATTTTTGACAATATTTGGATTGAAAGCGAGGGAAATATTTTTGTAATTTTTGACAATGTTTTGTTGAAAGCAAGGGAAATGTTTTTGTGATTTTTGGCAATATTTTGATTGAAAGCATGGGAAATATTTTTTTTGATTTTTGAAAAGGTGATTTTGCAATGTTTTTGGTATTTTGTGATTTTTCTGAAATGCAAGGAAAAGTATGGAATTTTCATCCACTTCCAGCTTCTACTGCTGGTAAGGCACCCGATCCATTTTACGTCAGGGGCAAGACGGGTCTCACACAGTTAAGTGCCGTAGTTTTACATCTTCGGATGAGGGGATTTTGAGGGTTTTCAGTCAACACACCCACAAAGTTGCCTGTTCCTCATGTGCAATGCACATAGACCACGTATCGTCCGACGGACTCCTTCGGCCACAAAATGAGCCACATCCTCACATTTCCCTTAGTCAATCCAGTTTGGGGTCTTACGTTGCTCACAATTCCGTGAGGGTGAGCTCCACCTCCCAACAGCCTTAATCCCCTTCATGAGTTCTAGGAACAGGGAACATCCGTCAGCTTTAACAACGACTTCCAAATCAAGGTTGTCTATCACGGTGCGTTCAACACGAACAGGATTGCGGAGTTCTGCCTGCCACAGCCCTTACCTGTTTAAGAGATTCCAGACACTCGTACGATCAAGTGTCAGCCATGCCTGGAACAGGTTAGGAAAGAAAGCCCCCGAGAAGTTAATCCCAGTGTAGTTTAAGGTCTTCGGACCGCTGGGGATAAATTGGTGCGTTTGAAACTAGTGGTGAATTTTTTTTTTGTTTTATATTGTATCTATATGTATTTTTTTTTGTTTTGAAAAGGTTCCAGATTTCAACTCGGGTGATCAAGATTGATACTGGTTTTTATGGAAAGCTTTAAAATATTTTTGGTATTTTTGAAATGATCCGGGTTATCGAACCATGATCCCAATGGTCGAGGCCGATGCCGGTTTTTAGTTGAAAGCGAGAAAGGTCCCCCAAGAAATTAATCCCAGTGTAGTTTAAGGTCTTCGGACCATGAAACTGTACAAAAGAGGGGCAAACATGTTTTTTTTTTGTTTTTGGAAAAATGTCCGGTGTCAGCGGATAGACAATCCAGACTGATGCCGGTTTTTATTGAAAATCTCTCGGGATGTCGATCCCGACGTAGTTTAAGGTCTTCGGACCGAAAACTTTAAAAGAGGCAGATATATTTTTTTGTTTTTCTGAAAATGTCCGAGATCGTTAGGTCTTGATTCGATCCAAACCGATGTCGGCTTTTATTGAAAATCCCTCGGGATTTTGATCCCGACGTAGTTTAAGGTCTTCGGACCACTGAATTTTAAAAGAGGGGCTGGTAGTATATATATATACATATATTTTGTTTTTTGGGAAAATGTCCGGTGTCAGCGGATCTTGATTCAATTCAGGCTGATGCCGGTTTTTATTAAAAGGTCCCTTGGGATCTTGATCCCGACGTAGTTTAAGGTCTTCGGACCCAAAATCTATACAAGTAAATAGTAATCAAGGGCGGAGATTCTTGGGATTCTTCTTGGGACGGTTTGGATCATCTGGTCATGCCTTTGGATGGTTGAGATCATTGTTTGACCAAGTCAAATTCTTCTTTCTTTCTTTTTCTTGAAAATTCCATGAAACTTTTCCACATCATCCACCCAATTTCTCACCCATTTCTCATGAGATGAGATTTTGGTGAGATTTCTTCCCTTTTTTTCTCACCATTCTCTTCCATCACTTCATTCTTACATGAAGGTACAAGATTCACTTGCAACCACCCTTCCCAAGGAGGAGTTCTTCCCAAGGAGAGGAGGAGGGAGGTCGTTTCATGTAGGTAGGGGCTAGGACGGCCTCCCATGGGCCGCCCGACCGGTCTCTGCCTCTGGTCTCTTCAGTATGCTGGGTAAAAGGGTGCCCTCCCCTTTTCTATATAACATGGGGCACCCTTGCCCCCTCAAACGTGCAATCTCTCTCTTCTCTCTCTCATACTCTCTCTTTTTCAAGTTTCCTCTCTCTTCTTCGGTGGTCCTTTGCTCTTTTCAAGTGGTGGGCCTTAGAGAAGTCTTGGGACAGCAAGGTGGTCCTTCTTTGGTGAGTGGTAAAGGTATGGACCACTTCCTTTCTCTTTCTTGTCCTTTTCCATCTTCATTGTCTCTTCTCATGATCCTTTTTCTTTTTCATGTAGCTATTCAAAGGGGTGTGAAGGTGGGCCCAAGCATTCTTGATCTTTTCTTAGATCTCAAGTCTTTCAAAGGTGGTGCTTGGAGAAAGACATTGCAAGCTCTCCACTTTTTCTTTTTTTTTTTTTACACTCCCTTCATGTGCATGTAAAGAGTGATTTTGCCATGTCATCAAGTGTGCATGGCAAAATACTCTATCTTTTTCATGGGAGTTGGGCCTCTTTTCATGTGTATCAAATGGGCTCAAAGTGAAGTCATGGCCCTTGGTGTATTTGATGGGCCCAATGCTTCATTTTGGGCTTCCTCATGCTTTCTTGCCTTTGCTATTTCCTTTGGAACTTTCTTTTCTTTTCCATCTTCTTTTCAAGATTTGGGCCCATGGGCATGGTAGGGCCCATCTCAAGTTTTGGGCTCATGGGGCTCACTTTGGGTGACCCCATCTTTCTTTACATGTGTATGGACCAAGGTGACTAGCCTCTTTTACATTTGGATCTCAAATGGGCTAGTTTTCCTAGTTGGGCTTATATGGACAAGTAGCCCAAGTCTTCCACTATTTCTTGATTATGATGTACATCCTTGTACAAAGTGTAGTGGGCTCCTTGAAGTTTTTCATGTGGATGGGCTTTTGGGCCTTCATTGAAACTTGGGTACTTCTTTGAACCATGTGTGCCCCACTACACTTTGTTCATGTGGGGTTTTTCTTTTCATGCTTTCTCTCTTGATGGATGGAGGACTTGAGTTACTTGACCATCTACAAGTCTCATGAGTGAGTTGTTCCCACAATCTCACTAAGTTCAAATGGTTTTCCTTGTGGTAGGAATGTGGTTCTCAAGAGTTTCCCTTAGATGTTATCAACCTCAAATGGATGATTCTCAAGTGAGCTATCCATACAACCATGGCTCCTTGATCTTTTCTTTGGGGACTTGGTGGGTCATCCACCATCATTCTCAAGTATGAGTGGTTTTTCTTTCCATTTGTGGGAAAGAATGATACCCATAAGTTACCCATTTTTGTCCCATGCCTTGGGACATTTTGGATTTTGATCTTCAAGTGGGCTATGTGTACCATTCTTATCCATTTTCATGATGGTTGGGTGACTCATCAAGCCATGCTCTTTTGTGCTCAAATGGTCTCCCTTTTTGGTGAACAAGTTGGTGCACATAAGTTGCCCAAACTTGCCTTTTCATGGGCATTTTCAACTTTGATTCTTCATGTGGGCTATGTGCATCAACTTTCTACCCTTAGCTTCTTTGATTCATATGTTTGTGGGTAGACCTCCTTGTTGTATTCTCATGGTCAAAACTTTCATCAAGATGAGGCACATAAGGTTGCCTATGGTTAACCCATGAATGGGTTCTCATATTCTCCAAAGTGGGCTATGTGCTCTCTCCAATCCATTGAGATGAGGCATTTGGGTTGCTCTTGGGGGCCCGTTTCCTTTCTATCCCCCACTTGTCCATGCATATGTGTAAAAAGATGGAGACATCCTAAGTGAGAATCATGACCTTGGCATAAAAGTGGGTCCATCCTTGGCCACATGTGGACTTTGAAGAGGAACTTCTCATGTGAAGTAGGATTCTCATCCTTTATTGATCTCATGGCACTTGAGTGCATGTGTTGTCCAAAATGTGTTTTTGGATGATAGACTTTTCTCGCCTAAGGCATGCCATGCAACCTTCTTTAAGGTGGGCCTTACTTTTTCCAATGGGCTCAACACACATCCTAAGTGACACATGGAGTTGGACTTTAGATTTGCATTTGGATATGAGTCCAATTCCATGGGTCTTCTGGATGATAATTTGGATTTTAATGGGTAAGGGATAGGGACTTACCTTGCCAAGCTTGTAGGATTCAATGGCGGATGGCACCAGAGGTCACCGAGTGGTTGACGAGGATGATCCTGCTTTCATTGTCCGCCGAGGGGACCACATGTGTTCCCTAGCTATGGAGCATCAACCTCTTCCTGCTATCAAGGGTCGAGGTACCAGGGATCGCTGGGACAATTGGATGAAGGAGCCACAGCCCTTGCTTGAGCGAGTACTAGATGGTACTCCTTTTGCTGGCCTCCTCACCCTACGCTTCCATAATAACGACGCTAACCGCATGATGCTTGCGGCCCTTTGTGAGAGGTGGCGGGATGAGACCCACACCTTTCAGCTCCCTTGTGGGGAGTGGGGAATAACCCCTTTGGATATTTACATGCAGATAGGTTTCCCGTTTCATGGGGCAATTGTCCCTCAAGTTAGCTCTCTAGCTCCCCTTTCTTCTATTGATTGGCTACGGCTTGTCGGTGACGTCCCTCCTGAGGGTGAATTCCAAGGCCATCAAGTGAAGATGCGATGGTTTTACAACAATTTTGCTTCCGTCGTCCCTACCACCGAGCGAGAGGCCCTCCACAAGGCGCGGGCCATGATCACTTTTGCTTTTGGATCCTTTCTTTTTTGCCATGCGAATGAGAGTTTTGATCCCAAATTTCTTCGTTTAGTCGAGGATCTTCATCACCCCTATAACTGGAATGGGGCTATCCTGACCCGTCTCTTTCAAGGTCTGGACAAGACCTGTCGGCATAGCCGGTCCTTCACAGGCTTCTGGCCTGTCGTTGAGGCACCTCTTCTTTCATCTTCCTTGGAGTCATTTGCCTTCTTTCTCTCTCTGATCATTAGATGTGCTTTTGCCCAGACCTGCTTTTATGACCATTTTCCGCATCTTGCGCTGAGGATGCGAGATGACATTGAACCCTCTCAGTATCGCCACATGTACTGGCATCAACAGAATCGTCAGCGGAACTCCCGAGTTCCCGGGGACAATTGGCGTGCTGATATAGACGGGCTGACAGTTGAGGATGTAAGTATTCTTGCTTGTCTTTATCCTCGTGCTGTACTTGTAATTGATCGTGGTGGTTTCCTTTGCCGCAGCTCGCTCGGATGCCGTATGCCAGTTTCCCCCTCTATTACACCCCCAGCGTGTGGAGGCATACGATGCTTCATGTCTCCGTATCATGCTTTCGGACGCTGAATCTTTTCAGTGGTACTTGGGGGAGAGGTTGCTTCGGCAAGTCACTGGGGTGGCACGGGTCCCCTGTTCTGCTCCTCCTCCAGCTGCTCGGATGCCAGTTGATGAGAGAGTTGAGGCTCTGGTGGGTCAGCCCGGCTTTCGTTTCACGATCCCGGATCGTGATTATGACGAGTGGTATCTGCTATTTGGCCAGGGGCCTCTGCTTCCTTCGCTTTATGTTCCAGGTGGCCGTCGCAGATATGCTGGAGGATCAGTGACAGCTCCTTTGATGGATCTTTATCGTCGGGAGCAGGACGCGGGAGGGACGATGATGATTATGTTGGTGACTTGTAGCTGGCTCTGCTTTGTATGGCCTTGTACTTTTGCCTTTATCTTTGTATCAAGCTCTTTTGAATGAATATATATAGTCTTTGTTTTGTCTCAAATTTCTTGATGATATTTGGATGCTTTGACTTATGACTTGTTCCTTGATGATTTGTGATTCCTCAACTGCATGGACAATGACTTGAACGGTTCAGATCGCTTGTTTAGGCCCTGCGGGCCACTTGATGATTGGATCTTGGATTCTAGCCCTTCTTTTGATGATTGGACTTTTGATCTTGCCACTCCATGACTTGTGTAAGCTTTCCAATGGTTTGGATCTTGATGATTTGGCCCTTGAATGGTTCAGATTGATGGATTTGGCCCTGTGGGCCCACTTGAGGCCTTGGCTTTACTTTGGGGCAACTCTTCTGATGACTTGTGAGGCTAAGAAGGCTTCTCATGGTGTGGATGATGACTTAAACGTCTCAGATCGCTTGATTTGGTTTTGTGGGCCCACTTGATGATTAGATCTTGGATTCTGGCCCTTCTTGTGATGATCAAACCTTTGATCTTGTTGTTTGGCGGCTCACGTAGGTTCTTCAATGGCTTAGACCATGATGATCTAGTCTTTGAATGGCTTGGATTGCTTGTGGCCCCCACTTGATCACTTTTTTCCCTTCTTTGGCTTGATCAGCCATATTCCGGCCACATTGCTTCGTGATTGGACTAGTGGGGCACCTTTTGTATGATCTTGATCATCTTCAGTTGAAATTTGAAGTGGACCGGAGCCTTGGGCGGCCCACGGAGCGCCATCTGCTGACGTGGACTGTCAGCCTCACCTACCAAGAACCCTGGAGCCAATCCCGCGGAGAGAGGAAATCTGCGTCTGTACGGGCGGCCCAGGGCAGGCCGCCCAAGGCTCGCCTCTTGAGCGGCCTGGGCTGGCCCTGGTTCGGACATCCTCTACTGTTCCTTTTCCCTGTCCCCCACATTCTCTGTGCCTGTTTTTTCGATTCAGCCATGAATCTTCTCTTCCCCTTGTCTTTTCTTTTTATCTTGTCCTCTTCCCATTTTGTCCTTTCTTGGGCAATGGATGGTGGGGATTTATGGGCTGTGGGGGCTGTCCATGGTGGGTCCCACACTCCAACACTTGGTGAGGGCTTTAATGATGGAGGGATTCCTTTAAGGGAGGGTGTAGATGGTGTATTGAATGGAAGCATTGATGAGAGGCTAGGGATGGTGGTTGGTGGAGCTTTGAATGGCTCCATTAATGGTGGGATGGCTGGATTTTCTGATTTGAGTGGGCCCCTCATTATGGGAGGAATGGATGGTATAGATAGGATGATGGGATGGGACATAGGTGAAGTTATGCATCCCTTGAGTGTGGGCACCATGGATGATGTGATTGATGGAGGTGATGGGACCAGGATGAACATTGATGGGCTGATCTCATGCTTGGATGGGATGGATGGTTCAGATGGTACCTTTGACGGTTTGGATGCTCTGGATGAGGGTCAGGATATGCGGTATACTTCTTTGGGTGGACTTGATGTGATTATTGATGATGTCCCCCTGATGATGGACGGTGTGGATGCCTCGATGATCCCTTTGATCGGCCAGGATGATGATTGGATTCATGATTTCTTGTTGGAGGGGGCCGCAGGTCCAGATCTGACCATTGATTCTTCGATCGGGGCTGCCGGGACCCTTTTTGATGGTTCAGATGTATTCTTTGACGGTCAGATTAGCCAGGATGTCACGAGGTGCGGTGTGATCTTCACTGATAGTCCTTTTGATGGGGAGCATTGTCCTTTTCTTGGTCATCGGTCCTTTGCGCACTCTGTTCATGAGGTGGGCGAGTCTTCTCATGCGGCTGAGATTATGACAGTTTCAGACAGCGATGCGACTATATCCGACATAGCCATCACTGAGGGTAGGTCAGGGGCTGTCGAGTCTGCAGAGGTTCCAGCTTTTCCTTCTCCTTCGCCCGTTGACCTTCCGATCCTTGATGAGCTGTATTCGATTTCTGGGCCTTTTGTGCTGGAGGGGGTACCAGTGAGGACTTGTCAGCTGCTTCCTCGTTCTTCCTGCTCGCCACGACTGCTTGCTTGGCTTGACAACTTGTCAGTTTATGAGATTCGAGATTTGGAGTCTTATGGCTTCGGCAGTCTGATCCATATGGCCAGAGTTGATATTGACTGGAGGATGCTCGGAGCTGCCTTGATTGACTGGGTCCCTTCGTTGAACTTGTTCGCATTCAATGATATGGAGATGGGGCGTTCTTTGGAGGAGCTTGCACGCTTGACTGGTCTACCCTGGGATTATTCTCAGTATTTTTCGCCGAAGACGTCGCCGAAGACTGCCACACCGCAGAACTGGTTCGGGATCCCCTATCTTGTTCGGCCTGCAGCCGGTGGCCAGGATGTTGTGGTGTTTTCCTTGGACTTACTATATGATCTTTTTTCGGGTCCTCGGAGCGCGGCCGGTTCTACCTTTGCTCGGAACGCACTGATGTTCTGCTTGATTGCTGAGGTGCTGTTCTCAGGATGGCGCAGATCCCAGACTCCTTTGCTTTTTGAGGTGATGAGTCGAGCTATCCGACGGCAGGGGATCATTTCTCTTATCTTGGTCGAGCTGTTTAATGGGCTGACCGACTGCGCCCTGGGCCGCACTCGTGTTCTTCGCGGCTGTTGTGCCTTTCTTCAGGTATCTTTTCTGCACCCTTTTTCTTCTTGCTTTGTTAGGGATTGCTTTGCTTTAACTGAACTTCTTTTCCTTTTTTGTGATCAGGTCTGGCTATGGGAGCGTCTTTCGCTGACTGTTCCTGTACCTTTTCCTGACACTCGTCGCCCAGACCTTATGCGACACATTATGGAGTTTCTTCCTCATACAGCTAGGATGAGCGAGCCCTTGTATCGCAGGATGTTTGCTGAACTTCGTGACTGGAACGTTCGTTGGGAGTCATCTTGGCTTTCACTTCCTCCAGTGCTTTGCGATGCACACCGCCATCCTCTGATGTTGGTAGGCTTTCGATCCTACTTTTCTTACCATCCCATCCGGTTCCTGCGGCAGTTTGGGTATGAGCAGGATGTTCCTCATTTCGCTTTCACGGGTATCGGGCGTCGAGTACTTCCCTCTAGATCTTCTGACTTCAGGACCCGGATTGATTGTTCTTGGGCGAGCTACCTGACTGCTGATTTGCTGGGTTTTGAGCTGCGGACTTTTCCGATGGCGACCGCCCCATATCAGTACTGGGTTGCTGAGCAGTCTTTGTACCGACGTATCCCTTGCTGGCACCAGACTGCTGATGAGGATGAGCAGGATATCCTTGGAGATGCAGGCTCTTCATCTGGTTCATATGAACCCTTTGAGGAGCGCCCGTTTATCGATCCTGGCTTCCTTTTGGCCACTCATGGCCATCTGCTGTCTGAGATCTCTGCACTTCGGTATCATTGTGAGATGATGTCGAGGAGATTGGTTACCGATCAGAGGTTGACTGATGAGGAGACAGCGATCTGTACCCTTGAGCGCGATGAGGCGCATTACCTGCGTATGGAGGTGAGCAGGTTGAGAGCGAGACTATCTTTTTATGAGTCAGAGGACTCACCTGATGTGGCCGAGGAGGAGGGTAGAGATTGATTGTGTTGGCCACCTGCACATTCTTTTTTGCATATATGATTGATGATGATGTATTTTTTTGTATTTTTTGAAAAAGATGATATGATATGTGTAAAAGAAATATGATGCATCTAATTAAAAAAGAGAAAACTGTTTGAAAATCTACTGTGCCATGAGTTGTCTTGTGAGTGTTTCTGGACTTTGTGTCGGGATATAGGAATCAGAACTAGGGCTCAGCCAATGCTTTGACCGATGTCTCGAGATTTGACTTGTGTGTTCCTTTGGTTCCCTAGAGATGTAGGCAACGGAAACTGTTGCCTCCTGAGATTGTCAGAACTTGTAGAGCTCTTCGTTCCTGACTGCACTTCTTCTTATTCTTGAACTATAATTGCTCGAACCGATCTGGACCGTCTGACTTCTTGGTACCTGCACTTTTATTTTTTCTTTTTCTTTTTTTTCTTGAGCCATTTTTGCCTGCAGCGCTCTTTCGAGTTTTCACCACAGCCGGCTTTTTCCTGTCATTTTTGCCCGTGGCGCCCTTTCGGGTTTTCACCACGTCCCGGGTATTTGGTCTTGCCTGCCCCTTGGCAGCTGTGCTGTTTTTACCCTTGGCGCCCTTTCAGGTTTTCACCAAGTCCGTTGTATGCCCACTGTTTTTACTCGGAGCGCCCTTTCGGGTTTTCACTCCGCCCTCTTTGTTTAGGCACACATTTTCTTTTTCTTTTTTTTTTCTTTCTTTTCTTTTTTTTTTTGGATCTTTGGATAACTGCGGCGGCTAGAGGTCGGGAATCCGTCGTTGCCGGCCGATGGCAGTCTTTCAGCCCTTATCCTGAGTTACGATAATAGAGCTGTTGGTCTTAGCTAAAGACCTTTCTGAGATGAATGGATGGATGACTGTGTTTCTTCTTGGGTTGATTTTTTTTTTCTTGAGTGCCTTTCTTTGGCTTCCCTTTTTCTTTCTCTTTTTTTCTCTTTTTTTTTATATTCTTTTTCTCTTTTTTTTGTCTTTTCCTTTTGAATCCCCTTATTTGAAACACTTGTTGGTGGACAGAAACGATTTCTCAGAGGTCTTAGCTTCGACCTCTTGACTTCAGCTTTATTAAAGTAACTTTTGATAAGGTCAGAATGGCTTACCCGTGAAAGATCTTCACGTTGTCAGCGTTGGTTGGCTCAGGAAGATCCACCCCTCTCATGCTGGTGAGTCGGAGGGCGCCTCCAGGAAGTACTTCTCTGACAATCAGTGGCTCGTCCCACGAGGGTTTGAACTTTCCTCTGGGGTCCGGAAGGTGCGACGGTAGAATCTTCTTCATAACCATGTCGCGTACCTTGAAACTTCTTTTTCGGACTCTCTTGTTGTAAGCCCGAGTGATCCTTTTCTGATAACACTGTGAATGACTTAGTGCACGCATGCGCTTTTCATCTGCTAGCTGCAACTGATCGAATCTGGCCCGTTGCCATTCTCCTTCTTCAATTCCGCTTTCTAATAACACTCGTAGTGATGGTATTTCCACTTCGACTGGTAGAACTGCCTCCATTCCATAGGTAAGCTCGAAAGGAGTAACGCCCGTAGCAGACCGTACAGACGTTCGATAGGCCCAAAGTGCATATGGGAGCATATCTGACCAATCTCGATAGGTCACGACCATGTTTTCGAGTATCCTGACGACTGTCTTGTTTGCGGCTTCTACCCCACCATTCATCTGAGGACGGTAGGGGCTTGATCGATGACGTTGGATCTTGAACTTGCTGAGGAAGTCATCCATCTTCTTGTTGACAAACGGGGTCCCATTATCTGTGATGATAGCATTAGGGATTCCATACCGGCATATGATGTTGTTCTTCATGAATTTGATCACTTGAGATGCTGCAATCGTGGTGTAGGAGGCTGCCTCTACCCACTTGGTGAAGTAGTCGACTGCCACAAGTATGTACTCGTGACCATTTGATGCTTTGGGACTGATCTTGCCGATGATGTCGAGTCCCCACATGGAGAAGGGCCAGGGGGTGGTCAGGTTGTATAACTTTGATGATGGGGCATGGATTTGATTCGCATGCTCCTAACACTTGAAGCATTTTCTGACGTGCTGGCAACAGTCTGTCTCCATGGTGAGCCAATAGTAGCCAAGTCGTAGAATCTTTTTTGCCATCATGTGCCCATTCATGTGAGGGCCACAGATTCCTTCGTGTATTTCTTTCATGATCTTTGCAGCTTCTGTTTCATCGACGCATCGGAGGAGGATGTGATTATAGGACCGCTTGTAGAGAACTTCGCCACTGATGGTGAATTGGCCGGCCAAACGCTGGATGATTCGGCGATCTGTTGCTGTTGCTGACTCTGGATACTCCTGGGTTTCGAGATATTGCTTGATGTCGGCATACCAGGGTTTGTCAGGGACAGCTTCGGCTTCTTCTATTTGTAGGCAAAAAGCAGGTTCTTCTTGAATTTCGACTGTGAGCTCCCATTCTGAAGCTCCTTTTGGGATCTCGAGCATTGATGCGAGCGTGGCGAGAGCATCTGCAAACTGGTTCTTGGCTCTGGGCATGTATGAGAAGGTGATTTCCTTGAATTCTTCGATCAGATTGTCAAGATACACATGATATGGTATCAACTTCTCGTCTTTGGTCTTCCATTCGCCATTGGTCTGATTGATGATAAGCTGTGAGTCTCCAAACACTCGTAGCTTCTTGACGCCCAAGATTATGGCTTCCCTTAAGCCAGCGATGCATGCTTCATACTCTGCCATGTTGTTGGTGCACTCGAATGCGATGCGCCTCGAGATAGGAATAGGGACATCATCTGGAGAGTAAAGGATTGCTCCAATACCACTCCCTTTAGAATTTGCTGCGCCGTCGAAGAATAATGTCCATTCATCTTTCTTCTTCTTTTCATCCTCTTCAATGAGCAAGAGATCTTCATCAGGAAAGAACGTCTTGAGCGGCTGATAGTCCAGGAGAGATGAGCCGCAAGATGATCGGCGAGGGCCTGCCCCTTGATTGCCTTTTGAGTGACATAGGTGATGTTAAACTCAGACAAGAGTAGCTGCCATTTAGCTATCCTTCCAGTGAGTGCCGGCTTCTCGAACAGGTACTTGAGCGGATCCATGTGAGCGAGGAGGAGAATAGGGAATGCAATCATGTATTGACGGAGTCGCTGAGTTGCCCAGACTAGGGCGAGGCAAGTCTTCTCGATCGGGGAATACCTGGTCTCGTAGTCGGTGAACTTTCGACTCAAATAGTATATTGCTTGTTCCTTCTTCCCGGTCTCGTCGTGTTGGCCGAGGACACAGCCAATGGCTTCTGCTGCTACTGAGATGTATAACAATAGTGGTCGTCCGGGAGCGGGCGGCACTAGGACTGGAGGATTCATGAGATATCTCTTGATGGGATCGAAGGCGACTTGGCAATCATCATTCCATTCTTTTGGGACGTTCTTCCGAAGGAGCTTGAATATGGGCTCACAGATAGGTGTGAGTTGTGCGATGAAGCGACTGATGTATTGAATTCTGCCGAGGAAGCCACGAATTTCTTTCTCTGTTCTAGGAGGGGGCATCTCGATGATTGCTCTGGTTTTGGTCTCGTCGACCCTGATGTCGTCCTCGCTCACCATAAAACCGAGGAGTTTGCCTCCCATTGCACCGAAGACACATTTCTGAGGGTTGAGACGGAGCTTGTACTTTTCTAATCTGTTAAATAATTTCTTCAGATCTTCAAAGTGTCCTTCAATTGTGCGAGATTTGACGATCATGTCGTCCACATATACTTCGAGCTCTTTGTTCATCATGTCGTGGAATAGTGCTGTCATTGCTCGCTGATATGTTGCTCCTGCGTTCTTCAGACTGAACGGCATCACCCTATAACAGAAGGTTCCCCAGGGAGTGATAAATGCTGTCTTCTCACGATCTTCGTCGGCCATCTTAATCTGATTGTAACCTGAGAACCCGTCCATGAATGAGAAGATCTTGTATCCAGCAGTGTTGTCGACCAGAGTGTCGATATGTGGCAAAGGGAAGTCATCTTTTGGACTGGCTTTGTTAAGATCTCGGAAGTCGATGCACATTCGAACCTTGCCATCCTTCTTCGGTACTGGTACGATGTTGGCGAGCCATTCAGGGTAGTTGGAGACTACCAAGAATCCCGCGTTGTATTGTTTGATGACTTCATCTCGGACTTTCAGGGCCCACTCTAGCTTCATTCTTCGAAGTTTCTGCTTCACTGGCTTCATATCTGCCTTGGTTGGCAGATGGTGTACAACGAGCTCTTCATCGAGCCCCGGCATGTCTTCATATGAGAACGCGAAGTTGGACAATCTCGGAGCTAGGAACTCTATCATTTTCTGTTTCATCTCAGGTGGCAACGATTTTCCAATGCGTACTTCCCAAGTTTACAATCTCGAAATCATCGGCTACAACATTGGCTTTAGATTCGAACTTTTTGAGGAGATCCTCTAGTTCGGGAGCCGGATCATCATCTTCCTCGTCCCGAGCTTCGTCCAGACCCATGAGTTCGAAGTCTAATTCGATGTCGAAATCATATGATTTGACTTCAAACTCATGCGACTCATTAGACGAACTTGGCACACTATTGAATGCAGGAAAAGAAATATTTTTTGGTTTTTGAGATTTTTCTGAAATGGAAATACTAGATGTTTTTGGCTTTTGAAAGTTTTTGATTTTTTTGGATTTTCGAAATTCACGGGACTTTGAACAAGCGGGCATTGCAGACCATGATTGATCCCAACTTGTTCCAAAGTTCCGGTCGCTGCTTAAACAGGCATTTTTTTTGGAAGCCAGAGCCCTCAGATGGCTCTTTGGCTGATTCAAAAGTGAGGGGAACAGATGACCATTCAGGACCCCACACTTCCTCCCCTGAAGAGGTGGGGGTTGATGATTTGGGCGAAGAATCATGGTCTGGCCCAATGACCATGACTTCTCGCTGGTCGGGTTCGAGATCTGAGTCGCACTCAGTCCCTCCCGGATCACTTACCTCGCATTGCAGTTCGTCTGGTTTCACAGTGAGACACAAGTTTGGAACCTGGACATCAGACCAATCTAGGGTTGGCCACTTCCCTTTCTTGGTCCAATGGATGGGCTGCTTCTGCCCCTGGCTGATGATTGATGATGTTGACTTTGCAGAGATGGGCAAGTCGTGCCCATTGCTAATTGGTGCTGAGATGGGCGAGTTGTGCCCCTTGCTGATTGAAGTGGGCAGGTTGTGCCCCTGGTTGAGAAAAGTGGGCAAGTTGTGCCCCTGGTTGGGAGCAGGTGTCAGAGTAACCTGGTCCTGAAGCTGCTGTATTTGACTTCCTTTTTCGTCTTCATCCTTTTCTTCTTCTTCTGGAGGCTTAGATGGTTCGAGAATCTGATCCCATCGAATGGGAGGCCATGTGGCCCAAACTAGGCTCATCGGGAGGCCTTTGTGTAGTGCAGTCGGTTGATTCCCTCCTGGATCTTTGTAAGGTTCTCCTGGCTTGACGAATCGGATGGGCGAGCATCGAAATTTCTTCCTCCTTTTGTCCATGAAGGTTGCCCTATATCCGAGTCCCCACTTGCGTTGGTTATATACCAGCGGTACCTTTCTGGATTTGAAGTGATTCTTCATTCGGTATTTGAGGCTCAGACGCTCTGCCGGTGAAAAGACACGATCCACCCTTATCTGTTCTGGATTGGCGATAGAGTTCACAGTCTCGAATTCGAAACTGTGAAACGGGATGTCTTCTTCAGAGTGCTGGATATCGATGACCGGGATGTCTGGTTCCGTGGCAGCAGCATTGGAAGGAATGATGAGCTCCTTCTCTGCGTGGATAGAGATCACTTGATTTCCACAGATATACTTCACTCGTTGATGCAGGGTTGATGGCACAGCTCCAACCTTGTGCAGCCAAGGTCGTCCGAGCAACATGTTGAAAGAGGCTGATATATCCAGGACTTGGAATGTGATGGTGGAGACTTCTAAACCTATCTGTACTTCTATGTCCACTTCCCCTTCTACTGATCGGCGGGTGTTGTCGAATGCTCTGACACATATGGTGCTGGGTCGAAATGAAGAGGGACTGATTCCCAGACGTTCCGCAGTCTTGAGTGGGCAGACGTTTAAGCTTGAGCCATTATCGATAAGGACCAGCGGAACACAGAGGTCTTTGTATCGTAAGGCTATGTTAAGGGATCGCCCATGATCACGTCCCTCTGGTGGCAACTCATTATCTGTGAAGGTGATGGCGCGCGGAGCCAGGAGTTGTCCAATCATCAAAGCTATCATTTCTGGTGCCGTATCGGAGGAGACATGAGCATCGTTCAAGGTTTTGGCAAACATTTCTCGGTGTATGCGAGATGTGCAGAGTAGCTCCCATACTGAGATTTGTGCAGGGATTAACTTGAGCTGAGTCGCCACATTGTATGCGGCTTCATTTTTGTTGCCGAGGCCTGAGAGAGCGCCTTTGGTATCTCCTCTGTTCTGATTATCTCTTCGGATGCAACGCCCATTGGGATTCATGTTCCCCACTTCCGCACATTCTGGATAGTGCCATGGAACCTCTTTGTAGTTTTCCTCCCTTTTGCCTTCTAGGACCATCGATTCTTGCAACGGTGCTGTTGTGGGTACCAGATCTTCCTCGTATGGAGCTTTTGCCTTGAGGACTACATTGTTGCCTGTGCTGAAGGGGTAATATCGAGGCTTGTCTTCATAGACCACATAAGGTCGTGGTCCTAGCTTGACTGTTCCTGGGGCGGGAGGCTCCCATGGAATGAATACTGGTCCTCTTGATATGGCAGGAGGTTTCTCTGTTCGTCCGAGCTGTCGTAGTGTGATTGACACGCCTCCGGGATTTGCCCCTTGCAATATGACTGGCTCAAATGGAGGAGCTCCTTCCAAGATAACGGGCTCTTGCTGTTGATGAGTATAATCCTTCCATTGCGGATTGGATTGTTCTGGAGTTGCCCCTTGCAAGATGACAGGTTCGTATGTAGGCTCAATGTATGATTGTGCTCCTTCCAGGACGACTGGTTCCCAGCTTGAATGGTTGTAAGGTGCCCCTTGAACAACTGGTATATCATATGGAGGTGCTCCTTCAAGCACTACTGGCTCGGAGATTGAAGGAAGAAAGGGACTTGCCCCTTGCAAGACTGGAGGAGGATTTGTTGGCTCATAAGTGTAGGCGTGAATGGATTGGATGGGGGAGAAGAAGCGATCGAGATGATCCCCTTCTTCTATACTATTGACTGCAGGGCCACGAGACGAACTGGGGTCCATTGGATGCTGAGGCAGAGGATTCTGAAGGATGTTGGTGGAAGCTGCTGGAGAAGTTCCAGGGACAGAGATGACGATCTTGCGGTCATCAATCAGGTCTTGTATGGCATTCTTCAAAGTATAGCATCGATCAGTGGCATGGCCACGTCCTTGATGGTAGGCACAGTACTCATTTTCTCGGTAGTTTGGAGGCAAAGGATGAGGCAGAGGCCTAGGTGTCATCAGAGTGAGTAACTGCTTTTGTACCAGCGTAGTCATGATTTGACTACGTGGTTGACTGAGTGGAGTGAACTTCCTGAACTCCTTGTAATTCTGCCTGTTCTGGTATGAGTATTGGCCATTTCCCCTGAACTGCTGCTGTTGTCGAGGTGTTTGTGGCTGAGGATTCGGTTGTGGCTGATACCGCTGAGGCTGATGCTGAACTTGATTCTGCTGATACTGTTGACGTCCCTGTGGGGGAGCATGTTGATTTCCTTGAGCAGTGGTGTTGATGTTGTTTACCTCTGTTGGGCGGGGAGGAGAACCACTGCGGTTTTCATTCCCGTGCCCGATAGGTCTTCCTTCCACTCTGTTCCTCTTGACTGGAGTGGCTTGATGAGGCCATGGGGAAATCGTCCCGACACGGATTCCTGCTTCGACTTGCTCTCCAGCACGGATTAACTGCGAGAAGTTCGCGTATGGATGCGAGATGAGATACCCGGATATGCCTGGATATGTTGAATGAACAATCATGGAGATTTGTTCTTCATCGTCGATGGGTGTCCGCATTCTGGCTGCCATAGCTCGCCAACGTCCCACATAAGCTGATAGTGTTTCATCACTCCTTTGCCTGAGTGCTGCGAGGTCGGCTCTTCTGGGTGCCATGTTGAGATTGTATGCGAATCTGTCGACGAAAGCCTGGGAAAGCTGTTCCCATGTTCTGATGCAGTGGCAGTCCAATGAAGTGTACCAATCTAGGGCATCGCCCTTCAGAGATTTTTGGAACAAACGAATAAGGGCCCCTTCATTTCCTGCGATTGCACTCAGCTCCCCGCAGAAAGCCTTGAGATGTGCTGTGGGACAACCGCTGCCATCGTATCTCTTGAATTTTGGTACCTCAAAGTTTTGAGGTACTTGAGCATCTGGGAAAGGACACAAGTCTCTGAACTTGGTCGAAGGTAAGTCGATTCCTTGTTGTCGCTGAAGCTGATTTTGCAAGATTTGGAACTGCTCCCGCAACTCGTCCAGTCCTGAATGTTCTGCTCGAGCGACTGGTGCCTCTTGGAGTAAGGCACGTTCTTCTTCGGCATAGTGGTCGATGTCTTCGACCCTATGGGCTTGCTGACAAGCAACCGCGGGTTGCTGAAGTTGATTTGATGATTGGACTGGATTCTGATGAACTTGTGCTTGAAATGATGGTAACTGAACTGGAGACTGTACTGAAGGTTGAACTGGAACTTGCTAGAAATTAACTGGAAATTGCTGAACTGAAGATTGCTGAAAATTAACTGGATTTTGCTGAATTGAAGATTGCTGGAAATTAACTAGAATCCCATCGGCGGGGATGTGCTGGAATTGAAAAGTGCTCCTGTTTGCAGGAGGCTGAGATGCTGGGAAGTGACCCCCTTGTTGGGTATTCGCCACTGTCCGCTGATTGATGTGGGCTTGACACTGACCCCCATTGTGGGCATTCGCCAGTGCTGTCCCTGTTGCTGGAAATTGAATTGAAATCCCATCGGCGGGGATGTGCTGAAATTGAAAAGGTGTCCCATCGGCGGGGACGTGCTGGAATTGAAAAGTGCTCCTGTTTGCATGAGGCTGAGATGCTGGGAAGTGACCCCCTTGTTGGGTATTCGCCACTGTCCGCTGATTGATGTGGGCTTGACACTGACCCCCATTGTGGGCATTCACCAGTGCTGTCCCTGTTGCTGGAAATTGAATTGAAATCCCATCGGCGGGGATGTGCTGAAATTGAAAAGGTGTCCCATCGGCGGGGAAGTGCTGAGATCTACTGAGATTGTTGTTTGCAAGATTGACTGGAAGCTGACTGGAAGTCCCTGCGACCGGGATGTTCTGAGATGGCCCCGTTGTTGCAGGAAGGTATTGAGAAGGATGCCCCATAGCAAAGGACTGAGAAGGCTGTTGTCGGTAGTCTTGGGCAGACTCCGATGGTTGTGCTTGATTTGAACTGGAGGCCGGAGGGATCCGGCATGGTTGTTGAGATTGCTGAACTGGGGCAATCTGATTGCTGGCTGCTGCGGTGGTTTGTGCTTGCATGAATTGCAAGAGCATTTGTTGCATTGCTCTCATTCCTTGTGCCAATTCTTGTATGATTGGCGTATTGTCAACGGGCTGTTGCGCTGGAGGTTGCGCTTCGGTCATTTCAAGAGCAGGGAAGTGATGAGTTTCTTCTTCGTGGTCGGACATGGCTTGCTGAGCCCGAGTGCGGATTATGCTGCGGAAGGGAAGTTGTCTCCGCGTACGTTGAGCCCGAGGAGGCGCAATGGTGAGGACTGTACTCTATTCTTTTTGGGTTTTGGGATTTTCTATTTTTTTTGTTTGGTTTTGGGATCTTTTATATATATATTTTTTGTTCTGGGTAGAATGCTATGCAGATGAGATTATATGAGGATTAGTGACTTTCAAGTACGGGAAGGATTCTGTTTTTCAAGTCGGATCACAACTAGTGGGACTAGCTCATCCCCAGTGGAGTCGCCATTCTGTGGACCCTCGCCGATTTTTCGCGCTCCCACACGACGTTCTTCTCCCTTCCCCTTTCCTTTCGGAAAAGAAGGAGATGAGGATGCGTGAGTGCGAAATCGCCGTTTGTGCCACTGGCTTGCCTCGTTCTCGAGGGCTTCGTTTGGTTATCATATTGAGCTGGATGTGTTTAAGTGAATTTATATAAGACCAGAGTCGCCACTAGCCAATTACTTCGAATCTACAGTCGGCTAGACCCTGTAGAAACGTTAGAGAAAAGAATCCGAAGATTCCTTCCTCTAAAATGACTCCTGTTGATCTGCGGCCAGAAATTCAAGGTAAGTGATCACGGTTACAGGGTGGGAAGAGGTTAAGCACCCCACACACTGCCCGTACCGAAGTACGGTCTCTACTTCACAGAATCGATCGAATACTTGAAAGTCTAATTTAATCCTCGTATATTCTCATGAATGACATGATGCATGAATGCGGGTCTGAACAGTAAGAGTTTCTGATGGGCAGGTTCCAACAACGGGCAAGCCCAGAGCGTACGCTCGAACTGACAGGTGCTTAATGTAAGACGTATGCAATGTGCTTGAATGATCAAGGTGTTTTATGGTGAAGTATGAATGCAGGTCTGAGCAGTAAGAGTTTCTGATGGGCAGGTTCCAACAACGGGCAAGCCCAGAGCATACGCTCGAACTGACAGGTGCTTACTTTAAGACATATGCAGTGTGCTTGAAGAATCAAGGTGCTTGTAGTGAAGCAAGGGGGTTGGAAGAAAAGTAAATGTTGCACTTATGCTAGATGCAAATGAGATGATGCTGGATGAATGATAGCTGGGTGGACGGTGGTGTCGCAAGGGTTGGCTTCGAGTGGCTGGATTAAGACTTAGATGGCTTGAGAGGCTTGGACCAGTAGTCAGGCAGGGCTGGGCCAGGGCTAGACTCTCCTCACTCGGGCTCTCCTTGGTGGGAAAATGGGCTAAGGGGTGGAGAAGGGCACTCGAACGGACAGGCTCTCTTTGGACTCGAAGGGATTGTTGAAATGAGAAGGGGAGGGGGGTATTTATAGCAGCAGAGAGGGGTACTCTGGTAATTTTTTTCGGGCGGCCTGCCATGGGCCGCCCGTACGGCCGCTCCTCGGTTTCCAGCGAGTACGGTCGCTCCCTCGGGGCTGCTGTTGGACTCGCTGGTCGACTCAGTGAGTTGACTCAGCGGGTCGACTCGGTGGTTTGACTCGACGGGTTGACTCGACGGGTTGACTCGGTGTTTTGACTCGACGGGTTGACTCGACGGGTTGACTCAGCGGGTTAACTCAGCGAGTTGACTCAGTGAGTTTGACTTTTTTGGGATTTTTTGACTGGCCTTTTATATGGGGGGTTTTTCAGGGTGGTGTTTAGGACTGGGTTGACTGGGTTCAGGCTTGAACTGGGCTATGGAATGGGGCTTACAAGGGTGAGTTTGGCTGAGTTTGGACTTGGGATTTGGGGGTATGGTCCTCCATTCATCCAGCTATCTCTACCAACAGTGTAGCCGAAGGTGGGGTGTCTACACTTACACCTGCAGAAAATTCCATCAGACGAAGAAAATTTCATCCCCCTTTGTCACTCTCAACCGGCAAGTCTGATCCCAAAAGATCCATGATTCCTAGATGAACAAGTTGGGCTCAAATTAGTTAACTAGGAAAAAGTTCCTATGGAGAAGATTGCCCGGTAAGAAAACCAAATAAGCTAACCATGAAGAGTAGAAATGGCATTTTTGGCATCATTTAGACTAGAAAAAATCACAAACCCAAATCCCCTACTCAACCCTGTATCATCACACATGACTTTGACTGAGCTTATTTCCCTGAAAATACTGAAAAGTTCATGTAATGCTTAGGCCTGTTAAACTGCTTCAGTTGCAGGGACATGATCCATATACAAAAATATGTGCAATTGTATGCGTGTGCTAAAGATGGTGAGATTAGAGCATGGGTTTTGACTGGGCTTCTGTAAATCTACCATAGACAGATGGGTGGGAAGAGAAGTAAAGCCTCAAAAGAAGAAAAGAAGATGCAGAGTTCAAATGGAGAACTCACCTTGCAATTCTGAAAAGGCACATGGGCCTACATGTTCTTGGTTCTCCCCAAGTATATACCACCCTACTTCCATAATAGTTTCAGAATTTGCACCACAACCATTCTCTGTACCTAAAAAAAATCAAGAAATGCAGCTTTTTTTTTGCCAAAAAGGTGGAAGCACACCACCTATAACTTTACTAATTGGAAAATGGTTATACGTTCGATCAGGCGGGCACTACAAAAAGAATTGTGCCTCACCTATCATATACTATCTACATACAACACTAAATACAAAATATGGGAGAACAAAAACTAGCCCTATTCGGAAACCAACTTAGTAATCTCACCAGGCCATTTTAAACAAAAAGCCGCACCTGTTCTAGAAATAGTAGATGTGCACCACAACAGCCACTTGATAATCCTTCCGCAGGAGCCACCTCTAGCTAAATGAATCACTAGAAAAAAGACATAAACTTCCAACAAATACACCACAAATCAGGCTTTGACATTCCACCAAAAACATACAGCAACAACCTCCAGGCTCATACTTTTTCTGCTGTAAAGAGTTTTGTTTCAGCTGAAGAAACTGTTCAGTACAGTTACAGTTTCGGGCGAGAACTCAGAAACTAGTAGGCCTCTCCTGTTGTATATAGCTAAAGCCCTTTCACCCATGTTTACAGTCATACTAACCACCCCAGCCTTGTCTAGCAGAATCTCACCTCTGAGTAGAAGAGGCAGCTCCATAATAGAAGAGATTCCAGACAGGCGGCAGAAGTGTTTCCATACCTCATTAGCCATCACACTGGTCACACAAATGAGAGATCGATTCCACTTGTGGAGTCGAGTCCTGATTTTCTTCCCATAAATCTGGTATCATACCAACCTTAATTCACTATTTGACAAGGTAAGAGGAAGCATGATCCAGGTGGGAGAATACTCTAAGGAACATCAGACGATACCAGCAAAGGGAAACAGAAAAAAAAATTTGTGAAGCATCAAATTAGTTATCGAGTGACAAGGCCAGAAATATCACACTCAAGGAAAGAAATAGCAACTTTGGATATAGAATTAATACACAAGCAAATATGCAATGATAACAGAATAGTACCTGTAGTTACGCTATGACAACGACATTATTTCCAAGGAAGTAAAAATATCAGTTTCTCTTTGCCTAAATGCAAAAGTATACTCACTAGTCCAACAATTGTTTTTTTACCATTGAAGCTGGATTTGAATTAAGGCCCTTCACTACAAACCAAACAGCCCCTTAACAAAAAAGAGGTGCAGCCAAGAAAAAAATCATATATACCATGTCACTATATACCACGTCTTATATACCATGTCACTATATACCACGTCGAAGTAACTCTCTCGCAAAAGGCAATATACCCAATATGATATCCGTACCAGAATTATCAACAAAAATGAAAGCCTGTCACAACAAGAAATGATCCGGTAAAGTGCATGCCAACAAGGTAAAGCACAATTAATCATCTATAGGGTCTAGATCTATTGCCTCCATTAATCATCGAAAATGGGTCTTGTTGACTATAATCTTTCATTTCAGAAATTATTGAATATAACCTGCCTAATCCCAGACTATACAAGCTCAATCTCAACTAGATCTCATCTGCCAGAGCCTTAGCCTAGTTCCTACTCCCTAACCCGAAGCCTACCCAAAACGAATCCAAATTCACCTAAGCTCATCCTAAATACAAGCCTAAACTCAGCATAAACCTCATATGGACCATCATCTAACAATAGGCCTTGAAGGGGGAGTATTTTTCGATTTGCATATCATGCTTCATGCTAGTGCTTCTAAACATGTGCATGTGTCCAAGTGTATACAAGACTCTAACATGTCTAAAAGGTTGGAACCACCATAAAAAAACACCTGATGCAAAAATCATCCTGATCAAATCATATCTACTTAAGAATAAAAAAAGGTGTACCTTGAACAATGGAGATGGATGCATTCTCAACATATTGGATACATTTGTTGTTTCATCATTATCTAGATCATTTATCCAGGTGAGCCCACTCTGTATTCTCCATATTTCTACAAACATCTAAACGAAATATAACACAATTGAAACAATAGAGAAATTGTTTATTTTGATTGACTGATTTAATGTCTGTATTGATTTTATCTATGTTGTTTCCATTTTGTTTCTCCTATCACTGTGCTTTGAACTCCCATCTAACAATGTAATTTGGTTATTGCCATTCAAAAAAGAAAATAGTTCTTACCAGACAAATTGTAGCGTGTTTGAGGTTTGACAGGCATGGATGAAATTTTTGGTTTACAGAATGCTTTTTTGCATGATTTTTCCACATATTCTGCTAGTTCAAATTGATCAGAGTTTCATCTTCTGATTTTCTTCTAGTTTTCTGCACAATTAAGTTTCAACTTCCATGTATTTTCAAGTTTTCTGCATATCATGCTGGACCATCATCTAACAATAGGCCTTGAAGGAGGAGTATTTTTTAATGGTTTTTCCTAGTTGGCGGAAAAACTTTTCTAGTTTTCTGTATATCATGCTTCCGATTTGGAAATGGGTCCTGTTGCTTTTATTTGGAGGCTGCTCCACCAGAAAATTCAAGTAGAAAGCTGTTGATTTGTTCAAAGGATGTACTTTTCAAGGGTTTTAGGCCAATAAGTCCCCAAATCCCCAAATCACTGACTGATTCAACAAACCCCTAAATTATCCTTTAATTACAATAAAAAAAAATCCAAAATTCGAATTGATTCAGACGCTATAAATCAGATCTTTGAATTGCAATTAAAGGATGAGATCGAACAAAAATAGATGTGGAATGAGATCGAACCTGTTCTTCATCGATTCCAAGAGTTGTGGATCGAACCTCCGACGGATGCATCAATCCCTCATTTAGCTTGCAAGAATTTCCCATTACCATCCCCAAAACCCATAAAAAAGGGGGGGAAATAAAACTATCTAAAGAGAACCATCTTTTCTCAGCACATTAGAGCTTGCAATGGCAGAAATCTTCTTGGAAAATGACGGTGAGAGAAGAAAAGGATCTTCGATCTTGTTTGGCTGAAGAATCGAGTTCTAGCTTAGGGTTAGGGTTAGGGTCAGACAAATGAGAAAGCGAGCTTGGCGCCATTGCAGATTGCTATTGGATGTCTTCGAATTTGAAGGAGTTGCAGAGATTAGGGTTTCTTTATTGGAGAGAGAGAGAGTAGGGCGACTGAGAGGAAGGAGGGTAGAGAGAGAGAGAGAGAGAGAGAGAGAGTAGGGCAAATGAGAGATGAGGGTCGAGAGAGATATGAGGGTGAATGAGAGAGAGAGAGATGTGCAAACCTTCAAGCCCGCGGAAATGAAAAATATCTCGCGGGCTCTTTTTGTTTTTTTGGGCGCGGACTGGGTATACCCCCACGCGAGAGACGAATGGTCGTAGGGTTACCGAGGGGCCCACCTTTACGTATGTATTATATATCCACACCGTCCATCCGTTTTTTCATATCATTTTAAGACATTATTCAAAAAATGAAGTAGATCCAATTATTAGGTGTGTCATACCATAATAAACAAACAGTGGTGATTGACCATTAATAGGGCCACAAAAGTTTTGGATCAAGATTATATTTGTTTTTTCCCTTCATTCAGGCTTATTTGGCCTTATCAACAGATTGGATGATAAATAAACGCTACAGAAACATTAAGATGCGCTCTAAGAAGTTTTTAATGGTATGACGGTCAATTACCACTGTTTCTTATGGTATGGTCCACCTAATAATTGGATTTGCTTCATTTTTTGGATAATGCCCTAAATTGATATGGAAAAACGGATGGATAGTGTGGATACATAGAACACACATCGAGGTGGGACTCACGGTAGAGTTACCGCAAGGGCTGCACCTTGGGTGAGGCTGGGTCTCACCTAATCTATTCATTTTAACAATTAATTTGATAGCATCAAACGTCAAAGTCGACCACCCCATAGACCATTAGTAGGCACTTAATCTCTAAGCCATCCAACGGTGTGGGTGAGTGTCATTCAAAATTTAGTATTTACAAAGGGTTCAAAAGAACAATTATTTACAATGTATGTGGCCCGTTGTAAAAAACTTAATATTTGCTACGAGCAAAAATCGTTGTCAATATTCCAATTACAACGGCTCTTAAAGCCCGATGTAAAAGGTAATGTTTTACAACTGGGCAAAACCTGACCGTTGTAAAATGAAGTTGTTTACAACGGGGATGCCAAGCCCCTTGTAAAAAGTGATCTTTTACAACGGTTTTGGCTAGCCCGTTGTAAAAATCCTGTTGTAAAAAGCCATTTTTCTTGTAGTCCTCACCGGGGAGCACTACGATTAGGACTACTCCCATGGAAAGTACCTTACTCGCCTCATGATCCAATCGGTTATCAAGGCCGCTGTCGGCACATATCAGGGTGCACTGCCGCTTGATGCTCGTAATGGCCTTTACTTGGTACTCACGTCCTCGGATGTCCAAGTCCAAGACTTCTGTCGTGCGGTATGTGGATTCCACTACTTCACTTTCCCGTTGATCGCCGGTGCAACGGTACCGTATGCATGGATTGGCCATAGTGGGACCCAGTGCCCGGGGACATGCGCTTACCCGTTTGCGTGGCCCAACTATGCAGGTGGGCCGGCGGGCACTCGTGGTGGTGCAACAAGGGAGGTGATGGGGGCCCCCAATGGGGACGTTGGGGTGGACGGCATGGTGAGTGTGATCGCACATGAATTAGCAGAGATGGCAAGTAATCCACTTATCAATGCATGGTATGCCGGTGATGATCTGACTGCACCGATGGAGATAGCCGACCTGTGTGTGAGTGTGTATGGGTCAGGTGGGGGTGGGGCATATGTGGGCATGGTGCATAGGGACCCACATGGGAAGGGCTACAATGTGAATGGTGTGAAGGGCAGGAAGTTCATGGTGCAATGGGTGTGGAACCCGTTATGAATAGATGCTTTGGGCCCAATGCTCTTGATTAGAATTTGTGAGCCCTGAGACCTGGTTGGGTGACATCCTAAAATGGTTTATTTTTTTATTTTCCATCCTGGCACTCATGTGTGGGATTCAGAACCGTCCATGTGCTGCGCCTTGTGGTGAAAGTATGATGCCTCAAAGATCAGCAACATCCAGCATTTAGTTGGGCCATACTCGTTAGGCACATCCTAACCATTGGTACAAGTTTTTCTAAGGCGCTGGCCCACCTGATGCTATTGTGGGAGAAACCATTCTTAGGAGGATCCAAAGCACACCCTAATGAGAGACGTATGCCTTGGGCTCCAATCTCATTCAAGAACAGGGGAAGGTTGTTTTGTGCATTGGTTTTGAAGTGGTGCACCTCATGCAATGTAGATGAGATATATGTGAACCTCCCAGCTGTACAAGTTGCATTTACCTCCGATCCTAAGTCCTAACCGTCCTAACCACCCAAATAGCGGGACCAACTGTAGATCAGTCATGTACTCAAAATCGGACTTGATCACACAAAACATACCTTTGATTGCTGGAGTTTAATTTTGTTCCTTTTGGGTCATTAATCAATGTTTGCTATTTCTCATAAACCATCTTTGCCCTTTTGATGTGTGTGCATGTGTAATTAATATATAGTATATGAATATTATTTAGAGACATGAACCCAGACTAGGGGTACTAGCCTAAGCTTAGCCCAACATCCTTTGGCCTTATATATCTATGCCCAAGCTCGTCCCATGGGCATAAAAGATGTGCCTCCGCCTAGCTCAAATGTCTGTCCACACCAAAAGACCACAGGTTAGCCTAGCCCATTGATGCCTCTGGTGGTTAAGATAGTTCAATTAGTGTGATTTTGATATATTCTCAGGACCATGATTTGCAGTCCTATATTGTTAAAAGTAATGAATGGGTAACCACGGTATACTAAAATGTGGTGAGCCATTGTTGTACTCTATAGTAAAAGGAGAAAAGCCCCCACGCTCTATTACAGGCTTTTTTTTTTTTTTTTTGAAAAAAATCAGGGTGGGGCTTAGCTCGGGTCCATTTTAGTTTGACCCAAAATCGGGCCCATTTAAAAACTAGGTCCAAACTGGGTTTGACCAAGTTGATTTTGAGAGGACCTAGACTGGACTCATTTGGTAACTTTGGTCAAACTTTTAGACCTAGAGCCACCCATGGGTCCAAATTTTGACACACACCCACTTGGGTCCAATGACCCTTGGGTTGATTCGATACATTTTCACTCCTACATCCATTCAGGTGAGGTGGAAAATATGGTGGGCTGGGCTGAATCAAAATTTTGAATTGGACTAGTCCGACAGACCTAGCTAGGCAATTTTTGGGTCTAAACCAACCCAAGGCTGGCCCATTTGGCACTCAAACGTAGGTCTCTCAGGGGTCCACATATGCAGGCAATGTGGTGTGGGATGATATTATCGGCTAGAGATTTTGGCCTTCTGCGAGAACAGGATGTTACAAATACGCTTGTATGGCTGTTGGTTACCCAGTGAATCCTACCCTGGCCATCTAGGGTGGATCCACCATTTACGATCTAGATTAGCCACAAAAGCTCCCTTGGGAAAAAGGGTTTTCCTTGGCGAGAGAGGAAGGCAGCTTCTTTGATCGTGTAAACCAATGGCCCATTCCCAAGCTTGACGTCTGTGGCCCATCTATGGTCATAAAAAATGCCTGCACACTGTACCTTACTATTGATGTGGGTCTGCCAAAATCTCATCTCTTAGACATCCTTAACTATCCAACCATTAGACTTCCGAGCACTTGCTCTGGAGGCCACAGGTGGTGCTCTTTTGAAAGGTCTCATTGGCAATAAAACCAACTTAACGAGGCTCGTGTTCAATGGGTTGTTTACTTAATACTTGCCTTAGATGTGTTGCCTGATTCATGAGATATTGTATCATTATCCATCCATGAGGTGGGCCTAGCAAAATATATATGCCTGCCCAATCCCAAATGACAAGCGCAGTGTAAAAAAGAAATTGTATGCATTGGATGATACTATTCACCCCATGTGTGGGCCAACATAATGGGCCATCAATTTCGGGCAACGACCAATATAGGCGGGTGTACATTGGAACCAAAAACCTAGACCAAAGGTAGAGTAATGTATGCTTAGAAAACAGAGAGAGCCAATGCCACTTCTATACTGTAAAATGGTGGTAACTCTTCAACTGTACACGTTGCATAGTTGTATGACAGTTTAGACTGTTCAAATGACTGACGATTGAGTATAAGTGAAAATTTGCACCAATAAGATTATATTAACCATCTAGCTTCTCCCTTCAAATTTGGACCACTATGTATTTTACTTTTATCCATCCATTTAATGGCCATTAATTGGTGATTATTGTGATTTTAGAGATATGCTCCATCCACAATTGGACCCAATTTCGATGGTCTAGATGTACATTGGTGTCAAATGTGAGGAGCATGAGTCACTGCATAGCCATAACCTAATTAATTAAAACATTCATAGCCAAAACCTTAAGAAGTTGATAATAAGAAAAATGACAACATTGAATGGCAAAACAGGTGAGATGGGGTCATTAGCCACCATAGAGAATCAACAAGACCATTTGCTCGTGGGTATTAGGACCATTTGCTCATGGGTAAGTAAATGCTATGTGTTTCATGAAAGTTTTTGAATGTCCTATGTTCACTGCATCCATTTGTTTGAAGACTTTTGACGATGCACTCAAAGATATTCTCAATGTTCAATATAAGTCTTTGAAAAAAAGAAAAGAAAAGAGTACTGCATATCATGTAAATCTACTAATATTGTCAATGAAATGTATCTAATAGGGAAACTAATTAGCTTCCCAGGTATCAGAATGTACCAATTCCTAAGGTTTATGGGCTACAAATAAAACATAAAAATTAAAAGAAGTTTAAGACTTTTACCCGTCGAACAGAGGGACAAGAGTTCACAAATTTGTTAATGGAGATAGGAAGTTAAAAGAGAGAAATCACATGATGAACCGTATACATTGTTGGATGACAGGACTTGGATGATAAGCGCCACAAATTTTGGAGCTGCGTCCTTGTTGGTGAGCCGAAAATGAGTGTAAACAGCCTCCAGATGATATAAAACTCCTTTCCTTGAGCTAGGCGGAAGAAATCTCTTGTATCTCCTGTATCTCTTGCATCGATGTTCCTTCACAAAGAAAACAGTTGGATACAAATCAAGGTGGAGCAAAAACGAAGTAGATAAGGGGGGGCTTGGATGCCAAATGAATCTATGTGCATGTGAAGGTTTCTATACACTTAGTCAACTATATCATTTCTCAAATTTGAACACTCCAAAGAGAGTGACTAACTAAAAGAAACCACTGACAATTAGGGCAATTGAGCCATTGCTATGCATTTCTAAATCATTTATTTATTTTCATAACTGTGTAGCCCACCTGATGAGTAGTCCTGCCTGTTTTTGTTATGTTCACATATGCATTTGAACCATCAGATGGACTACTCCTCTGTACCATATGTAAAGTGAGGAGGTCCTTGTGGGCATACCCTTACAAAAGGAAAGGGTAACAAAACTAGAAAGTTGATAAGGTAGAGCCATTACAACCCCTCTACGGTACACGGGTTATGATTATGTGTCAATTGAGACCATCCAACTAGTAGGGCCCATCTCAGATCATGTTCTAAGGAAAAATAAAATTTAGGTAATCTGACCCTAAATTTCTCCTCTCACCAAATGTGGGCCATTAATCTTTTTTTTTTTTTCAATCGTGGTTTGGAATCTGCCAACCAGATGACTACAATAATCTATTTTGTGTATTTCTAATCATTTTCCATCAACAATAGAGCCAATTAAGTGAACAAACAAAATTGAAACGTCATCCCTGCCATGTATGGAAAGGACTTGTATCCTAAACGAAATATCATCCAATGTGTCACCGCAACAAGGGTTTTGATAGGGTAGGTTGCTCGGGGTTTTCCACCACTAGATTGCATCGTAGATGACGATCTAAACCGATCACTTTATGCCACAGGGTCTATTTGAAGAAAATTTGTTTATGATGATTGTATATAAAGACGAACATGGAATATCGAAAAGTAAATTTTTTAATGACTCATGCTCAAATTCAATGATGCATGATTCCAATGAAGTAACGTGACTAAGTGGTAGTCGTCAGAACATAAAAGGATCGGATCTATCTAAGAAAGTACCCAGGCTGTTGTCACCCCCATAAAAATACACCCATCATGTCTTCTTTTTATTACTATTAATATATGACTAAAAGCATAACGAACAAGGGTATTTATTGAATCAATGAGTGTATACAAAAATTGACACAAAAATGGTTATTTCCTACAAGTATGACATACAAAATATGTGTGGGATCTGTGGCACTCATCGAGAAGCTAAGATTGTGTGAAGGCATTTGAGCAAAAAATGTCATGGGAAGAGTATGTGATATATGATTGAAGAAGAAAAAGGGAAAGAACATACCTGCTTCTTCTTCTTGTTCTTCTTCAGAGGAACCTGCAACTTCAAACAACGAGCATAAAAGGGAGAAAAGGATGGAAGAAAGGTTAGAGACGTCTTCAATGGAATTTAGGTTGTGGTTTGGAAACTAGAAATTTGAAAAATCTACTACTAGTAATTGGATTCTTGACAATTTTCAGTGTGTGAAGTTGTGCTTGACATCTTAGAATTTGACTCCAATTTCTAAGAATTTGAAAAGTAGCTTTTCAAAAAACATTGTAAATGGCTTAAAATCAGAAATTGAATTCCAGCCAAATTCCAAATTGCCAAAGTGAAAATTAGCACTAGAATTAAATTCTAATTCCAAAAGACAATGATTTGAGAAAAAACTTAGATACACTAGCAGAGTGTCATTGATGATTATCATGCACTTATTTGATTATTAGATTGGTGGACATGTATTATATAATGAAAAATAAAAAAAATATTTAATGTTTTTATTTCAACCAAAAAATATCTCGAGTTTAGGAGTATTGGACCAATCTAACTTTTGGACTATGACTCAGAGACAGCCGTTTTTACTTGAGTTAATGTCATGTGTACTATTTTTAAATGCCTATGTATCAAGAGTCAAACATGGCTAGAGTATCAAATAACTTGACTAGTAGCATATCAGTCTTATGTAATTACGGTCGGTCAAAGGTGATAGTCTGATGATGGAGGTTTGCTAATTTACGCGTGTGGGCATGAATTATAACATGATACATGTGTGACATCTCAGCTTTCCATCAGGAGCGATGTTGCGTTTAGATCTAGATCGCCTCATATAAAAGTCAGGCCAGTTTCACAACTCAGTGGGACTTGGATACCAAATGCATCTATGCGCATGTGAAGGTTTCTATAGATACACTAACCTAGCCGGATCATTTTTCAAATCTGAACACTCCGAAGATAGTGATTGACCAGGAGAAACCACTGAGAAGTAGGGCATGTGAGCCATTGCTATGCATTTGAAACCATTTATTTTTTTCTTTAATGTGTGGCCCACCTGATGAGTTTTCCTACCTGTTTTTGTCTTGGTCACATATGCATTGGAAGCATCAGATGGATCGCTGATCTGTACTATACGTAAAGTGGGGAGATCTTTGTGGGCATACCACTACAGATCAAGGAAACGGTAATTAAACAAGAAAGTTGACAAGGCAGAACCATTAGAACCCCTCTACTATACATTGGTTATGGTCATTTGTCAATTGATCACCGTCCATCTAGTAGAACCCATCTCATATCATGCTCCCTAATGAAAATATTTTGTTAGACAATCCAAGCATAAATTTCTTCTCCTCTCACCAAATGTGAGCCATTAACCATTTTTTTGGGATCGTTGGTTTGGAATTTGTTAACCAAATGACTAGGATCATCTAATTCGTGTATTTCTATTTATTTTTCATCAAGAACACGACAATTAAATGAATTTGCTGAATTGACCAGTCACCCTAACAAAAACAAACACGGAATATTGCAAAGTAAAAATTTTAACCACTCATGCTCAAATTCAAGATTCAAAGGTTAGGATCATCAATGATGCAGATTACAAGAAAGTGGCGTGTCTATGTGATAGTGGTAAGAATATAAACGGTTTAGATCAATCTAAAAAAGTACTTTAACTATTGCCACCCCCATAAAAATACACCCATGATGTCTTCTTTTTATTAGAATTATTATATGACCAAAAGCAGAACGAATGGGGGTTTATAAATTCAATAGGTGCATACAAAAATGGTTATTCCCCATATGTGTGACACATGAAACACGTATGGGATTTATGATATTCATTGAGTAGCTATAAGATTATGTGAAGGTATTCGAGCGAAAATGTTGTGATAAGAGCATGTGAAAGTATTTGAGCCAAAAAATGGATAGATGATTGGTAAAGTAAAAAAGAAAAAGGCTTACCTACTCCTTCTCTAGGAAAAGAAAAAAACTTATCTCCTTCTTCTTCAACACCACCTGTAGCTTCAAAGAGCGAGCATGAAGAGTTAGAGGGAGATGAAAAAGAGGTTAGAGACATCTTCAAAAAGGAATTAAGGGGTGGTTTGGCAACTAGAAATTTGAAGAACCTACATCCAGTAATTGGATTCTTAAGATTTTCAATGTATCAAGTTGTGTTTGATAACCTAGAAATTGAATCCAATCTATGAGAATTTGAAAAGCAGATTTTAAAAAGAATTGCACATGGCTTAAAATCAGAAATTGAATTCTGGCCAAATTCCAAATTGTCAAAAGTGAAAATTAGCTCTAGAATTAAATCCTATTTCCAAAAAACAATGATTCGAGAAAAACTTACATATACTCTAGAAGTGTGCAATCAATGATAATCAGGTACTGATATTTGTTTTTCCCTTCATCCAGGTCAATGTGACCTTATCAACAGGCTGGATGATAAATAAACATCACTCTGGGCCTCAGGAAGGTTTCAACCGTGGATATCATTCTCCTCACTGTTTCTTGTGGTGTGGTCCACTTGACCTTTGGATCTGTCTCATTTTTGGGCTCATGCCCTAAAATGAGATGCCAAAATGAATGGACGGGACGGATAAAACAGATACATCATGTTTGGGTCACCAGCTGCGCCTGCCAGTTGGATGTGTACGGCTCTAAATGCGCGTGAAATTAGCAAACCGCCCGAGTGGCTATAGAACCAAACGGATTGCGAGGTGTGTGCCGTGTTGGTGTGTTGACATCACCAAGTTATGTGGCCCACCATGATATATGCTTATATCCACACCGTCCATACATCTTACGAGATAATTCCAAGGTGTGGGCCCAAAACTGATGCGGATCAGAAGCTCAAGTGGATGACACCACAGAAATCAATAGGGATTGAACGTCTACCATTGAAAACTTTCTGGGGCCACAGCAGGTTTGGATCAATCTGAAAACGTCTGTGTGACCTAATAAGGTTTCAACGGTGGGAATCAATCTGATTCTGCAGTGTGGTCCACTTGATCATTGGATCTGTCTTATTTTTGGGTTAAACCGATGTCGCCAAATATTGGAAGGGCGGTTTGGATATACAACAAAACTCATGGCGGGGCCCACATAAAGCAGATCCAAAAACTCATGGTGGTCCACTTGATCATTGGATCTGTCTTCTTATATCCACACCGTCCATACATCTTATGAGATAATTCTAGGGTGTGGGCCCAAAAATGATGCAGATCCGAAGCTCAAGTAGATGACACCACAGAAAGCAGTAGGTTTCAACGGTGGGAATCATTTTACCGACTGCTTTCTACCATGACCGTGTGGTGGGAGATTGAATGGGTAATTGGCGGCACAGAACAGTTACCATCATTTCATCATTAGAAGCCACACGTGCGAGAGGATATACAAAAGGAATCAACTGACGGCCACACTTACACTACCCTTACCTTCTTCTCTTTCTTCTTCTTCTTCTTTCCTCCATATGTTCTCATCCTCAACTGTAACATCGAATGGGAATGACTTAAGCTTCGGACAGTTGAGAACATTGAGGAGTTTTAAAGACGGCATTGCCCTTCGCATCCTCGGCCACTCCTCTTCCATCTCTTCTAAGCCCCGTAACACCAAGACCTCCACTTTCCATACCCCACTCTCGCTCTCCCAAAATCTGGGACCCATCTTCCTAATCCTTCCCATAGCAATTTGAAGAAATTGAAGATTGGGAAGGGAAGTAGGACTGAGCCACTCAGGTGTCCTTTCTCCTGGGTAATTCAAAAGATACAACTCCCTTAGGCATTTAAGAGGAGGAGAAATCTCACGGTCTATCTTCCTTACAACTCCATCGCTTTCAACCGTAAAAATTAACCTTAGAATTTGCAGTTGTTGAAGCATTGATAACACATTCCATTCCCCTTCTTCTATAACTTCCTCTGACCTTATATCCATCCAAAGTTCTCTCAGTCTTGTCAACTTCTTCAACTCCGAAATCCCTGATCCATTTTTATTCACTGCAGGCCTAAACCATACCAACCGTTCCAGATTTGAAAGCTTTCCAAGCCCTTCCGGCATCCATTCTAAAGAGTGACATCTAAAGATTTGGATGGCTGTCAGCTTCTCCAATGTCGTGATTGACACAGGAAGCCTTTCCAAATTGGGGCAGTGGTATAAACTTAGAATCTGAAGACTCCGAAGATTTCCAATTGAATCGGGAAGTGTTCTTAAGGCAGAAGAATGCTCTATGTTAAGATAAACAAGGTGCTGTAATGACCCTATACCATTCAACCAATCCCTGTCCACGTCATCTCTAACGGTTCCCGTTAATGAAAATGAAAGAGATAAAACCCTCAACCACCTTACTTTGCATAGCTTTTCTTTGACACTTGTAATAATCTCTTTGCTCTCATAAATATTCATCCCAACCAATGTCCGCAACTTGGTGGGACTGTTTCCGATGCTCTGTACAGCTGTATTCCTCACAATTCCCAAACGACGAGACTGCTCACTGAATGCGGGACTACCTCCACACTCCAAGCTCACAAAAAACCTCTCTTCTCTTGCAATTCTTATAACCATATCTCGAACCATATCATGCATTTTGCAACGAATATACCTTCTCTCGAAGTCATCTTTATCCACTCCAAGTATTAAAAATCGATTAAATAATTCAGAAAGACATTCTTCTCCTATCTCAACTGCCGTTTTCCCATTTCTTTCCCAAACAAAACCCTCACCAATCCACCAGTTAACCATGTCCTCAAGATAAATTTCAAAATCTTCAGGAAACATGGCAAAGCATAAGAAGCAAGGTTTTAAGTGCATTGGGAGCTCTTCGTAGCTTAACTCTAGACTCGCAATGACTGGCTCATCTTTCTTGCTGATTTCCAACTCCTCCTTTAGATGCTCCGATATTCGCCTCCATTCATCGATAGAATCACTTTTCCCCAACATCATTCCACCCACAACCTTAATTGCTAATGGCAGCCCCCCGCACCTCGCAACGATCTCCTTTCCCAAGCCCTCCAAGTTTGGATTTGTGCACTGACCTCCATTTCTTGCAAAAACTATTTTGCTGAATAAGGACCAACTATCGTCATTTGAAAGAGTTTTGGGACGGTGTATGTGTCTGACAGCAGCTCCCATTGATTGAACAACCTCTACATTCCTTGTTGTAACAATAATAGAGCTACCTTCCACTCGGGGCAAAGCGGACTTCAAGCTATCCCACCACATTCCTTCATTCGTTCCCCAAACATCGTCTAAAACTACCAAGTATTTTCCATCTAATTTGATGTAAAGACTTTCTAGTAGCTCCTCAATGTCCTTACTCCTCAGAGATTCCTCATTTACATTTAGTATTCTCAGCATCTTCTTCAACAATTCTCCTAATTCAAAACTTTGAGAAACAGTAACAAAAACTAAGTGTTTAAAAGAGTTTCTTACACTCTCACTATCACGTATCTTTTGAGCGAGCGTGGTTTTACCGATTCCCCCCATTCCAACTATTCCAATCATAGTTGAGGGTCCATTCGCTTCTAAGATCCATTTTCTAATCTTTGCTGAGTCATCTTCTAATCCTACCATTTCAGCTTCATGCATTAGGATTGGGTAGGACAATGGTATATTCCTACTGCCTTCATCTTTGCCAATTTGGCGAGGAGCTGTTTGCAAGTAGGAATTCATCTTCCCTTGCACCACTTTTATTTTTTTATTTGTTTCCATCAACCGCTTTCCCATCCGACGACGGGATATCAAAAGGGTAGGAGAACAACAACTCATAAAATTGGGCGCACACCCTTGGTCCTTTTTCTGGAATAGAAGATGGCAATCTTCTATTACATCCTCAGCATCGTATACGAACTCTCTTAAGTCTCTCATTATCGTCTTGAAAGTTTCATTCCTCTCTCTTATCTTCACCTGATCGGCATCCTTGAGATAACTCTGCATGTACTTTAGCTCCTCCTTCATTTCCTCAAACCGGTCATCAAACTCAAGTAGATGTCGACCTTCGCTTTCGAGTAATGACACCAACTTATCCACGAGAACACTGACGACAGCATCTACCATTTCCCTGTGCAATAGTTTCATAAATTTATGAAAATGGAATTCAAGACTAGGAGGTGGAGTAAAAGAGGAAAGATTAAAAACTAGGTAGTTACAATTGAATTGGCTATAAGAAAGTAATTACAAAAATATTCCCACAATATGCATATTTTTGCTTTATTCTGATCATTTTTCCTTAAACCTAATGCATTGTTTAGAAACTTGGCGAATCAATTTAGAACTTGAGTATGTCAACTTGGATCAACATGAAAATGTGTCAACTCCCTATATGACTCAGGTTACTACAAAACTCTTTAGGTTTCCATAAACTTGCCCAAGTTTTATACTAACTCCATTCACTTGTCCAGTTTCATGTTACTTGGCTAAGTTTTATAAAGTAAAAAGGTTTGATAAAAAATATAAAAGTAGAGGTCTGAACCCACCACCTCTAACATAAACAAAGACAAGCCTGAGTTTTGTTACAAGACCCGCTTGGTTTTCTCTAAACTTACCTGTCTTATGCACTAACTTGTTAGATTGATCGAGTTTTATGTTACTCAGGATACCTTTTTAAAGTGAAATGCCATGATGGAAAAAATAAACTTACGGACATAAAATAACTTGAGTACATGAACCAGAAAAATAATGGGCACCATTCTGTCTAAGAGCAAATAACGAGCCCAATGTTTTGGTTGATGCTCCATGAACAGAGCCTAGATAAAATTGATAAAGTGATACACCAACTATTGTTACCATGGTACTGCATTACATCCCAATGGATTGTTGTAGGCTTGACCATTTCTCAATTGGGAGTATTACTATATCTCTTACATTGATTTGCACAAAAGGTCCACTACAAAATGCCTTACCTATCAAAATAAGGAAACTCTTTGAAACTCTATTTTGATGTGTCCTGTCCACTCGATTCGTCCATACATATGCCCCTTGGATACAACTATGACACATTCCAGTCAGCATTGAAACATGCCTTTGTCTACTCGCCTTGGGAAGTTTTTATGACTTCGAGTTGGACCACATGATATCATTGATAAGATTTCATCACTCAACAACAAATCCAACTGAGTGCAGATCATCTATGTTGAAAGCACATGGAATTCTTGTGGCATTGCTTCTCATTGGTACATGTCATTACTTTTGACACCATGACAGGCGATTTTCTCTCTCTTGACTAGATTGTGTACTACACAACACACCTTTTAGAGTGTGGAACTTCTCTAGGACCCACCATGATTTATGTGTTAAATCCACATTGTCCATCAATTTTTTTCTAGATCATTGTAAAGCATGAGCCCAAAAATGAGATGCATCTAAAATTCAAGTAGACCACATCATAGAAAGTCATGGAGATTGAACGAACAACTGTTAAAACCTTACTAGGGCAACCGTGAGGTTTATTTGCCATCTCACCTATTCATTGGTCCTCTCAATCCTTGTATCCGCCTCATTTTTTGGTTCTTATCCCAAAAAAAAAAAAAAAAAAAAAAAACAAAGAAAGAAAGAAAGAAAGTTCACACAGACCTTGATGAAGGGAAATCACAAATATCAACTTGATCAGAGCCTTCTATGGTCCCAAGAAGTTTTCAATGGTAGGCATTATTTCTTATTGTTTCTTGTGGTGTGGTCCACTTGAGCTTTTAATCTGCCTTATTTTTTGGCTCATGCCTTAGAATGATCTAAAAATGGATGGACGGTGTGGATCTAAGAAATACATCACAGTGGGTCCCATGTAAATTCCACACGTTAAGAAGTTCCATTATTGTTTGGTGCAACACGTTTTGAGGAGAAGAAAATTGGAGGTGTTGACATGTGGAACTTCTATGGGCTCCATCATGATGTATGTTTCAGATCCACACTGTCCATCCATATTTCCATATCATTTTAGGGCATGAGACGAAAAACAAGGAAGGGTTAATGCTTAAGTGAGCCATACTATAAGAAATAGTAGGAATTATATGCCCATCGTTGAGAACTTTTTGGGCCCACAGAAGGCTTTGATCAAAGTTGATATTATGTTTTCCCTTCACACAGGTCTGTGTGACCTTATGAAGAGATTGGGTGGAAAATAAACCTCACAGTGGACCTTAGGAAGGTTTCAACAGTAGCCGCTTAGTCTCTGTTGCTTTTTTGTGGTGTGTTCCACTTGATCTTTGAATGTGCCTCATTTTTTTTTTTGCTCATGCTCTAGAATGATTTGGAAAAATTGATGGACGGTGTGGATCTAACACATAAATCATGGTGGGGTCCAAATAAGTTTCACACGTTAAAAGTTGTGTTGTGCATACAGTCTATTAAGGAGAGAGAAAATCAGTGTGTTTTGTGAGCCGGTGTCATTGTCGATGATGTGGACCAATGAGAAGTGACAGTCTAAAATTTCTCTATGCTGTCAACACAGACAATCCTCGCTCAATCCAACTTAGCCAAGATACCTGCCTTAATCCGTTGTAATTTTGCTTTTACTCTGTAACTTCTCGATAAGCTTTCGCAACATCTTTATCTTTGTCTTCAATAACTTAAAAATTGCTTTAATACCTAATTGTTACAATCCCTTGACAAAATTGTGATGAAAGTTGTGAACGTAAAGTAGGTTGAGTCTTAGGATTTTTTCTTTTTTCTTTTTTACCTAAAAGGAAACTACTACTTTTTAGTCACCTTTGTAAGCCACATATGAAGCTTAATTTCTAAGATTTTTGTGCAAAATATTTTGTGGGAAGTTTTTATACATATGAGATGGAAAATATGAAAACCTTGATCAGTGGGACAGGTGTGCATGTGCCTTTTTCGAATGAGTGAGAAACGATTCTTTTATTCTCTATTTTTCTCTTGATTAGTGAAGAAAAAGGCCTCTTTATTGTCACATGGATAGGCAATCTTGCCTAATAATGTAAATCCTTATCTTTCATCATGCTTTTTTGCTCTTCTCATTCTAGCCTTTGTTTCACGTACATTGATTGTGTAGATAAGATCCATAATAAAATGGTAGAAAACAAGAAAGTGTTAAATCTGAAAAAGATGGAAGGAATTATAGATTTAGAAAAGTAAACTAGGAAAGTCCTAAGCTTGATATACATAATCAAGCATCATATTTAAAAGGTTCCTCAGAATGTCTAGTGCAAAGATCTAGTTCATCTGAGGATTGAAAAGTGTTGTAGCTAATTCCATGAGAAAATATAAATCACTAATGGACTTTTCATCTGGCATTTCATCTCATGTCATGCAACATAGAGACTAGTTTTACTCATATTGGTTATGTGATGATATCATTGTTTACATGAGAGATGGCAATACATGTAAAATTTTGGGGATTGGAGATGTTGATGTAGAGAGGATCACCGAAGAGTACATGGCCTGGATCGATCAAAGCAAGGAGGGAACGAAGGATCGGGATTTCAGAAAATTGACTAGTCGATAGCTCCAAGCGACCGGTTGAATTTCACCAGCGACCGGTCCCAATTAAGCCCAGATATATCTTTACTCCCTGGACAGTTTAGTTGCCCTAGGCGACCTGTCGAATTTCGACTGCGATCGGTCGCAAATCCCACCAGAGGAGCCTCACCTCTCTGGACTGTTGCAGGCTCTAGGTGACCTGTCGCTAGGGGTCCACAACCGATCGACACTCAACGGACAACCGATCGTTGACCCCTTGCAACTGATCTTCAAAACGCGTAAATTCGCGTGAAAGTTTCTATTTTTGAATTCTTGTTTCCGTTTTCATTTAGGACTCTTAATTTACATGAGATTATGGTTTCTTTTGGATGCTTAGACTATTTAAACTCCTTTTGATTCATTGTTAGGGATTATTATTTATCTCTTTTCAATAAAACTTGAGTTTTTCTATGTTTTGCTCTTGGATTCGAAGAAGTCCGGTCGAGGATTCCCGAAAGCTCCATGAATTTGGAGTAGTTATCCATGTGAGAGAGACGGTGATAAATCTCACTTCGTCTACGCTATTCCAAGTTGGTATCAGAGCGAGGAAATCCTTCGGGAAGATGGCTTCTAGTGAAAAAAAGAATGGATAGGGGTGAATTTCTCAAAAACATCACAGTAGGCCCCACCTAGCTTTTCCTTACTTTCACAGGTAAGCCACGCACACCCTTAGTTACCTATTTAACTTTTCTTAAGCAACCTCATTAACTACGGGTAATTTAACCATTTTAGAAAAAAATAATTCTTTAAACTAACAGAAGATAGAGAAAACTAACTAGAGGCACCCTTTAACAATAACTTAATTAATAAGGTAGCTTAATGAAAATGTAATTTAAAAAGGTAACTGGATGTAAATACCATGTTAATGAGATCCTGTTTTATAAGATTTTCTTTATTTTTTAATGATAATTTTACTATAAATGTATATTTTTAAGTTCAAAAGGGAGAAGGATGCTTTTTTACTATTTATGAGGTTTGAAGCTTTGGTTAAAAACAAAAAGGACAAAAGATAAAGTTTATATGAAAAGTAATAATGAATAAGAATACACATCAAATTAATTTAAAGACTTTACGAGCGATTTAGTAAGATAAACTACATGACCTTTAGTATTGTTGGAAACTCACGGAAGCACAGAGGTGAATCAAACAAGCAAAACATAAAAGTATAAGCAAATCCACAGAGATAATCCGATTTTTACATGGAAAAACCCTTGCGGGAAAAAACCACGGCACAAAGTGATATGCATTATGAATTTCAAAAGTTATAAGAGATGAACTTATCTGGATCAAAGCCCTAAGAGAAACCCTAGCTTTTTCTCTCTACAAAACCCTCTTAAACCCTTAAACAAGTCTTAGACTTATCCTAAGCTTGATTACACCTGTTTATATAGCTTGTAACTAAAAAATAGAAACAACTTACACAAAACCGTGTAAAAGTGCGAAAATCGACGATCAATCAGTCAGTCGATCGACACCACCCAAACACCCTTTAGTCGCCCAACGAACACATGTTCGGTCTCCCGAACATGAAAAAAAACGTCTAGAGAGTTTTGCACATAATTCTGAATTCCGTCGATCACCCGAGCCTTCAGGTTTGGTCGCCCGAACCTACCCAAAATTGTCCAGAGACCAATCTACAATATACAAGGCAGTTTCGATCACCCGACCACAGCGGTCAGTCGTTAGAAACCCTCTGACTTGACCAAACTGAAGGCTCCAATCAACAAGTACTTCATATTAGAATTGGAAAAGTTTCATTTATGAACTTTTATTTATGATCATGCTAAAAGTATGTTGCATTTGATTAGGTTTGAGTATTATTTTGGGGAGAAATCATTTATATGCTTCCTTTTAAGTAAATTGTTATATTAAAATTGCATTACATTGCAAATTCTGAGAAGAGGTATAGTTTGAAAATCATATTCGTTATTCATTTCTTCGTACTTTTGGTTATAATGTTTATATTTTAATTTTAAAGGGTAAAGGATTAAGCTAGATATAAGGTTCAAATGATGTAATAAAAAAACATATTAGTTATTTATTCCTTTAGACCTTTATGTGAGAAGATGAGAGAGTAAATGTGATGGGAGAAAACGTATCTATAAAGAGATGCTCAAAATGCCATGCCAATGCCAAATATTACTTTATTTATAATAGCTAATGCGTGCACAATTTGTGTATGGATTTTTAGATCTTTCCTAGTAGGTTTTGCCTAATTATCCATTTATTCCACACTCTTGGTTATTTTCTGCTCATCTGAGTGTGTTGAGCTATTCGATTAAGTCTAGACTCCAGGCACACTCTTAATAAATTGATTATCATGAACTATAAAATCTTTGAATATGCACCACTAAAAGGACAAGAGAATCATGGGTAGAGTCTTGGATGACATCGTAGTAAAAGAATAAGTCATAACTATAAAGACTTTGATTAGGAAAAACATACCGTGCATATGTACCTGTGATATGTGTGTGCATGGAAGAGTATACACGTGGAGCACATATGAATACTGTTGAGAAAATAACGATGGAGGAAACGGAAATAAAAATAAAATAGTAAGATTTAAACCAGTATTTGAAGCACGTATTAGATATGCTTTTCTTGAAGTGTTATTCGCCAACTCTCATTGGTATGAGAGCGTTGTCGGGTTTCTAGCGAACCATTTTCAAGATACGACAAGCCTTGGTGGATCAACATGCAACAATCACGAGGATTCCATAGTAGCAACTCGGTACACAGTTTTCTATTTTGATAGACTTTGTGTATACATTATAAAAAACAGAGAACCCATTTTGGGTGCTTATAAAGAGAGAAAGAAGAGAATATAAGTTCTTATTTAATCCTTGATTTCCAAGGGGTTTTTATAGAGAATGAATGGCCGTGTATTTTCATAAAGAGGCGTTTTTGAAATACGTATCTAAAACCGTTCACAACAGTTAAGTCTATTAAGATGAGATACGACTTTACTAAAAAAGCAGAAGAAACCGATTCTTATAACAGTTGGAATATACCAAATCTTCTGCATGATAGAAACATTGGGCGATCGAAACATAATAATGGTCGAGATACGTCAACCGATTTGTGACACGATCATTTTCTGCTAGTCAATCAGCGAAATGGTCAATAATAGTTGGCCATTCGACGCAACAGCCATTATCTTTAGGTTTGGCATGGCATTTTGAGAAAGTTAAAAAACACAAGAAAAATAACTTAATTATCATTCATTAAAAAAATAACAACATAATCGGGCAATTCATAGTCTAAAAGCGATTTCCACGATTCAGCTTAGCCTTATGTTGACCATCTCAAGTTTCTCCTTAATTATTCATTTTGCACCACCCACGGGTACCATAGTATCACATCACTTCTAATACAAATGGTTGTTGGATCCAAGAGGATCTTGTATTGGTCTGCCAAAAAAAAAAAAAAAAAATCATCTTAAAGATGCCTCATCCACCCAATTTGGCATATGTCAATTCATGAAAATGCTCATTTGTCCTATTTGGTGACTAAACCCATCTCCTCCATCACCTATTATCTAATGAAAAGATTTTACAATCAGAAGTTTATTAGTCCATATCGTCAATAACATTGCCTTCCCTCGTTAATGATCTAACTTAGCCTCAGTGGTTGATGCAAGTCACTCTATCGTTGCTTGTTGATACTTCTCTGTACCCTTTTGTAATATCTTTACCTGAGATTCTAACTACTTAAAATTCGTCCTATCAACTATGGTGTAATAGCATATTGTTAGACCGTCTCGAGAAAATTATGATAAAATGTTGTTATTTAAAAAAAAAAAAAAAAAGAGGAGAAAAGATAAGGCAAAAAGAGAAATTGATCTATTAGGTGTCCTTCACCTTAAGCCAATACTTATATTTGGTCCGTGTTCCATTTGACGTAAATGAATTCATCCCTTGAAGGTGGCTCATTTGGAGAGTGGATTAGGTGAGACCCCGAATCCACCGAGGTGGGTGGGGTTTGATTGTGGGGCCATTGTGATGTATGTGACTACATCCATGCTGTCCATATGTATCGAAAGTTCATTTTAGGGCATGCTCCAAAAAATGTAGCAGTTCCAAATCCCAGATGGACCATAGTACATGACAATGGTGATTGACCATTAAAAACTTCTTGTGGGCCACAAAAGCTTTGGATTAAGATGATATTTATGTGGTCTCTTCATTTAGGTGTTTGTGACCTTATCAACAAGTTGGATGGCAAATAAACATTCTGGTGGAATCTATGAAGTTTTCAATGGTAGAGTTTGTATGGTGTGTTCCACCTAAGATTTGAGTCAGCTTCATTTTTGGGATCATAACCTAAAATAAGATTTCAAAATGGCTGAGCAGTGTGGATTTAAGACGCATACATTACTGTGAGCCCCACAATCAGGGGTCCCACCCACCTCGGGGGTTATGGGGACGCGGGATTTCATGCGAAAGCCTTTCGTAGGAAGTTTCTGTGCTGGGAACCTACATGGGCCCACCATGATGTTCATGAGAAATCCACCCGTCTATCCGTTTTTTGAGCTCATTTTATGATATTCAACTGAAAATGAGACAGATCCAACACTCAAGTGAGCCGTATGAAAGGAAAAAGGTGGGTAGGTAAGTTCATACCATTGAAACCTCCCTGGGTCTACAGTGATGTTTATATGCTATCCATGCCGTTTATAACGTCATTCCAACAGGGATAAGAAAACCCAAATATTATCTTGATTCAAAACTTCTGTGGCCCCACATATATTTAAATTGTGTACGTTCGGTCCTCGCATTTTTGGCCCACTTGAGTCTGGGATCTGGCTCATTTTCGATCACGTGCCCTAAAATGAGCCCACAAAATGGATGGACGGGGTGGATTTCTCACAAACACCACGATGGGCCCCACGTGGATTCCTCCGAAAGGCTTTCCTAGGAAATCCACGTCCGGGTCATGGTAGGTCGTGGATTGTGCAATGGTGTGTTGATGGGACGTTGATGTGATGTTAATGTGGCGAAGTTCTATGCACCTCACCACGGTGTATGCATTATATGCATACCATCCATCCATTTTTGTGAGATCAATTTAGGGCATTTGCCCAAAAATGAGGTAGATCCAAACCTAAATTGGACCACACTGCATAAAGAAGTTGGAACGGCAATGAACACACCATTGAAACCTTCCCACGGCCCACCATGATTTTTATTTGCCATCCAACTCATTCCTAAGGTCACACAGACTTGGATGAAGGGAAACACAACTTTCAGCTTGATCCAAAACTTCTATTGCCCCCAGGAAGTTTTTAATGGCAAGCCTTCAATCCCCACTGCTTTCTACAGAATGGTCCACTTGAGGCTTGGATCTGCCTCATTTTTTGGCTCATGCCATAAAATGATCTTGCAAGAATTATAACACATACATCACATCATAAAGGTTGGTGGTGTGTGGCACAGCAGGCAATTTGCTTCCATAATGGTAGGGGTGTCCCTGGCTACGAGTATTTTATTTTTTTGTCAATATACACCTTGGTGGTACCAATCCACCTTTCCCCCATTAAAAAATAAAAAACATTATTCCTTTATCCAACCATTACAATTCCTTAAATGGTTCAATGAACCCAATAAAAAGGAACTATAGATCTCTCCTACTTACTAAATCTTTCTTATTTAAATTTGATACCATCCCAATCACAACAAAAGTTTAATAAAATCTAAATCATAGAGCCACACATTCTATCACGGGCAACTTTTATTATTTAAATACCTAATGAGAAATGATGTAGTAACTATATGAATGGAAACCTTGCCATGCATATATAGTGTTGGGAAAGCTGGCAGTAGAAGCGGAACGCCGAACGCGTGAAGCAATGCAAAATCAGACAAGTAAACAAGATGCAATCAATTACACACAAGCATTCACCACAAGAGACTCCGAATTTACGTGGAAAAACACCTCAACGGGTAAAAAACCACGGCACAAAACGATCTACTATGAATAAACAAAAGATTATAGAGATTTACAACCTACAATCAAGGAAACACAGAGAAAAACCCCAAGTTGTCTCTCTCACACACACCTCTCCCCTCTTCCTAACACGATTAGGAAACCTTAGACACCTTAGGACACCATCTAAGTCGGGATTGCAACTCCTTAAGTAGGCAAAACACCTGAATTAGAAACACCTTGCGCAGTACTGCGAACTGCGCAAGAAATCCACGCGCACAGCCGACCGGTTGCACCTTGCACAGACAGTCCAAAGAGAAACCACGCCGACTCTGCCTCACAGCCGATCGGTCGCCCGACTAGTCAGAGCCCCCTCCAGACCGGTCGCCCGACCGGTCTAGGGCAACACAGGGATGTCCAGCCTTCACGTGCATCTGGGCCAAACGGCCAGACCAGTCGGCCGACCAGTCTGAGCACCCACATCGTGCACATGTTCGAAGGCTCTCCAACATATAGTTGTACTTGAAAATCATTGGCATCCATATGAATTATCCTGACCTTTCATTAGGTTCAGCCCACTCTTAAAAAAAAGCCTTGAAAATATCATAATGATCAGATGATTTAGACCGTCCATTCAGTGGCTTGCACAGACTGATGGACAAAATTGTTCATTAAAGATGAGTCGATATATTAACTAATGTTTAAAACTACCTGATTGCTGTAGTTTTTTTATAGTGATTAAAGAAGGTTAGAGTAGATTTAATGGAATTGACTTTGGACATGTCAAACAGTTGAAACATCAAACGACTTCGGCTAAAGATGCAAGTCACGTCAATCAAATCATTAAACCTTGTTATCAATAATAGCATAGAAGATAGGAAGGTCAAGATCGAGCTAAGAGAGACAAGCTAAGAGAAACAGGTCCAATCATAAATTTAATGCATCTGTGTCTAGAGGAGAGCTGCCTAGGATTGTTCGTGTCTAAGAATATCACATTGGTCAGACGATGCTGGCCACTCAATCTATGAATTTTAAAATATATGGGGCTACCTTTAATGTGGACGGTCAATTTTGTTTACACAAAAATAATTCAAATAAACAATATGATCCACCCGCTTGTTAGGACCATCATGGATTGCTTGTGTTTCTAAAGAATCACACTGGAGAAGGCTGTCCATGCCTTGGAAAAGGGATTGATATAGAAAATAAGGCTAATTGTGCATGGTTCCTTGGGTTAATGGCCTCCTGTTACATGCTTTGGCCCAAGGGCATCCCATTCCCTCCGATCATGTGGTTGCAGTGTTAAAACAACAACTCGACGAATGCGGGCAATAGAAGGGTAAAATGAAACAAATGGACAGCTATACAATGTCTGTTTGGTTGTATTCGTTTCAGACACTGTGACCAACTAATTAGATTAGCAGAATAGACTGAGTTTTGGGTCAGGGAACCTAATCTGCATATGAGTGGTGGATATGACCTTGCATACTGATGCCAAACGGCAAACTGTACTGGGGTTGGACTATATAAGTTATTGTCTACCTAGTGCGATAACTTCCAATCCTTCATGTACATGCCACATCCAACTAATCTAGTATACGTTGTCCCTTTACTTTGAGAGAGCTATACTTTTCTTTTTCTATTTATCAATGGTAGAAATTGTTTGCTATTGTGTTGTTCATATGAAGAGTATGCACGACTAATTTTTGCACTGGGTGATACTAATAATAAGGCCTACCTATTGGAAGGTTGGATAGGTTGCATGAAGCATGCACTTAATACGTTCATGAGATTACTCTCGGAAATGGATGAAGGGAAAATACAAATATTGGATTGATTCAAAATTTCCTCAGCACTCATGAAGCTTTCAACGGTAGGGTGTTCGTTCAAATCACACCGTCTCCTGCGGTATGGTCCACTTTGAGCTTTAGGTGCACTTTAATTTTGGGATCACACTTAAAATGAGCCGGTAAAACAGATGGACAACGTGGATAAGTCACATACATCATGATGTGTTCCACTGGGTACGCATTAATCTGCTTCGTATCCAACGGAGCAGATTGCAAACGAATGCCACTTTGCCACGTGGACGTGCACAGAGAACCTAAATAGACTTCATCCATATGGTTGTGTTTGGTTCTAGGCCGTCCGTTCATTATGTGCCAGGCAGCGGCTCGGTTCAAACCAAACAGCTTTGAACCCTAGGCAAGATGAATTGTGATTAGGCCTGCACACGGGTTGGGTTAAGTTCGGGTTGGGCCCCATCCTGGACTGAACCTAAACATCTTTTAAAGGTTCAGGTTTTAATCCGGGTGGTGACCGGGTTGGGCTGACCCAACCCTAACCCTACCCTACTTGTAAAAGGGTCAACCCTAACCCTACCCTACCCTATATGCTAAACTGAGTCGGGTTGGGTCGGGTTAGGACTATTTTATGCTTATTTGTATTCTCGTTAACATTGTACATTAAAAACAAAAGTGTTCAACCCATGATACCCCTACCATGGGGCCCACCATAATGATTTATTGTATATCCACATCGTGGGTGAGAGTCCGTGAGACCCCCAAACCAACCATGTAGGTGAGACCTGACCATGAGGCTCAGTGGTCTTAAACTCCCACCATTAAAAGATTCGTAGAGTCAGCCCTAATTTTTATTGACCATCCAACCTATTGATAATGTCATACAGATATTTTTAAAAGCAATAAACCAGTAAAACGGGGCGGTTCAGGTCGGGTATACACGGGTCGGGGTACGGGTTGGGTCGGGCGGGTTTGGCATATACCCTAAATTGTATTTAAATTAAAAACGGTCCAGCCGTATCCACTCGGGACCGGACCATTTTCTCCGCGGGGTCGGGACGGATCAGGTTTCTACCGGGTCAAGTCGGGCGGGTCAGATGGGTTAATCGGGCAGATGTGTAGCCCTAAGGGTGATAACCAGATTCAGTATTGGTGGGTGCTGGAAAAGCTGAATGGGCCTACTATGATGCACGTATTTTATCCCTTCCATCCATCCAATTTATGAGATCATATTAGGTAATAAACCCAAAAATGAAGCAGATCCAAATCTCAGGTGGACCACTTGCAAGGAAGAAGTGGTTATTGAATGCCCACAGTTAAAAACTTCTTGAGGGCTATAAAAGTTTTGGACTGATATTTTCCCTTCTCTCAAGGCCGGTGTGACCTATTCAGCAGGTTGGATGGCAAATAAACAACACAGTGTGCTGCAGGAAGTTTTTAATGATGAGAATTCAATCACCACTGTTTTCCCATGGTGTGGTCCATTTGAGATTTGGATCTACCTTTTTTTTTTTTTTTTTTTTTTTTGTCTAAAGCATTAAAAGGAGCTGAAAAAATAAAGGGGCTGCGTGGACAAAACACATAATCATAATGGCCCCACAAAGCTTTTCCGGCTCTGGCCAGTTTCATCCGAATCCCAACTCTTTCCGTACACGGTTTCTTTCCTATAAATGCTCCCCCAATTTTTTGAAAGCGGAATTCGTGGTGTGCCAAGTTCTGTGACCCCATAATGATGTAAATGCTATACGCACGCTGTCCCTCCATTTGGCAGGATCATCGTTTGGGCATAAGCCAAAAAAATGAGGCAAATCCAAAACCGAAGTGGACCAAGGGAAAAAATAAATATCAACTTAGACCAAAACTTTTATGGGCCCTAAGAAGCTTTCAATGGTAGGTGTTCAATCCCCACTGCCTTTTGTGTTGTGGTCCACTTGATATTTGGATCTTCCTCATTTTTGTATCATCCCCTAAAATGACCTTGCCAACTGGATAGAAGGTTTAGATATAGCAGATAAATCATAGTGTGGCCCATGAGACGTCAACTCACCGCCGAGGTCAGTCCGCATGTGGCAATCTATGACAAGCCTCTGCACACTTATTCTAGACTCGGATTGTAGTCACACCTCCATTTGACATCTCGCTTTAAAGCATCAGCCCAAAAAATGAAGCAGATCCAAGAGTTCAAGTGGACCACACCACAGTAAAAGGTGGGGATTGAATGCCCACTGTTGAATACTTTTTGTGGGCCACAAATGTTTTGGATCAAACTGATTGTTATGTTTTCTTTGCGTCCGGGTTTATGTGACTTTATGAATAGGTTGGATGGCAAATAAACATCACGGTGGGCCCTAAGAAGGTTTCGATGGTAGTATCACTATCTTCATTGCTCCCCGTGGTGTGTGGTCCACTTGAGCTTTGGATCTGCCTCATTTTTTTGGCTCGTACCTGAAATGATCTCACAACATGAATAGACGGCGTTGATATCAACGGACATCTTGGTGGGGCCCATAGAACTTTTTAGTACTGGAGGAATTGGAGTCCACTTTTCTATGTATGTGATCAATCGTACAACTACAAAAAGCCTGAAATAGGGGCCACGAAGAAAACCTATAATTGAATCACCGATGTGACTCATTACTACCTTAGAGAATTTGTTTACCACATAATCCCGATTAAAGGAATGGCAACGTGTAACCATACGAAGGGTGACAATGGTTACGACTGGTACTCAGAGACTGGGCCAACAACCAGTGTAGCTAAGGAATTTGTGTATTAATGTAATGAAAAGTGCAACAACTATACTTTTTTTTACTAGTCTCTTAAAAACATGTGCATTTGATGGTGTTAATTTGGTCTATTTGTAGTAAAATTGTAATGATGATGTTTTTTCTATTAATTTAATGTCAAATCATTAAATTTTTATAATAATGTATCTATTTGAGTTTAATATTTTTCACAATCATGCAGTTGAAAAGTGTATTTATTATAAATTCCTTTAACTATCTCCTAAAATTATTTGCATTTGATTGACTATTGCTGTTTTGATTGATTTTGCAGTGGCAAATTTGTAGTGGTGGCACTCCATTGCACGACCATGGTAATTCCTAGTTGAAACAAATCCTAAAACGTATAGGCAAGGGTTTGGTATTAACTTGAGCACAATTAATACCAGACTAGTGCCTCCTAATTCCTAAACCGGCCTTGAACCCATGCCAACGTTATATATTGAGGCAATGCTATACAGCTGCCTATGTTTTGATCCAATTCCAGAAAAGAGCTCTCTTTAAAACTCACCGTTAGCCATTTCACCGCATGCCATCTACTGGCGTTACTTGTCCAACGCTATATTTTGAAAAAGACCAAGATACCCTTCTTTTCTTAGCTTTTATATATTTTCATCTCCCATCCCACTCTCTCCCTCTCGCGGACGCTGATTGGCTGGTGACTCTGCCACTAGCCTTATGTGGGCCCCACCATGATGTATGTGTTTCCATCCAAGCTGTCCATCCATTTTTCCAGATCATTCCACAAAATGAAACAAAGAACAAGGTAGATCCAAATCTCAGGTGGACCACACCTAAGCCGCTCCCTCCTAAATAGGGAAGCAGATTGCGTCCTGCCCAAGATGGACATCAATCCGTCCTGTCTTGGGCTCCGTGGGGCCCACAGTGATGTATGAGTTTCATCCACCCCGTCCATCAATTTTTTTCAGACATTTTGATTTAATGAACATAAAAAGAGGTAGATTCAAGGCTCAAGTTGACCACACCTTGGGAAGAAGCGGTGCTAATGACATCTACCGTTGAAACCTTCCTTAGGGTCACAGTGATGTTTATTTGCCTTTAAACCTGTTAATAAGGTCAATAAAGCTGGGGTTGAAGGCAGAAAACACATGTTAGATTGATCTGAAACTTTTGCAGCTCCCAAAAGTTTTTAATGGTGAGCGTTCAATCACCTCTGTATGGCCCACTTGATCCCTGTTTCTACCTCATTTTTGGGTAATAACCCTAAAATAATATGAAAAAATGGATGTACAGATTTTATAAAATCTATACATCACAGTGGACCCCATTCAGATGATTATTTAGTCCTGATGGACAAAGACTAAATAAGTGTTGATTATGTGCTTTTCTTAAGGAAGGAAATACTTTGATACTCTTACAATCCCGCCCAGGCATGACTAAAAAAATGAGGTGGCCATCGTGACGTGTATTTGAAATCCACTCGTACCACCACGTGCATCACCCATATCACTCAGGGTCCAAGTTTCCTGTCCATCCATGATTTAAATGGACCACACAATTGACAAGAGTACAAACCAATTTCCAATTGTGTGGCCCATCTGCATCGTAGTTAGATTTGATGTTTTGATCCTAGGCATAAATATTATGGGGCCACCTCATGGTTAGATTAGATGTGTCGATGCTGGAAATTCGTCAACAAATGAGGATGAAGATTCCTTGATATTGACGGTTGAATGGTGCTGATCTTCTCCCTGAAGATAGGTTATCCAACCTATCTTTAGGGAGAAGATCAGCACCATTCAACCGTCAATATTAAGGAATCTTCATCCTCATCTGTTGACGAATTTCCAGCATCAACAGATTGGCGCCGTCTGTGGGAATACGCAGAGTCCTTTAATTAGGAAATCCGTGTTCTCGCCCAATCGCTTAAGATGATCTCAACTTCATCCTTCCTTTTCACTATGGTTGGAAAAAGAAAGTACAAAGGGAAAGCGCCCGCGATCGACGGACCTTCAGACGATCAGATATCGGAAAATGAAGGATCGTTTCCCGAAATTTCCGCTATCCAGCTTGGTGGGAACTCTCCTCTTTTTGCTCAGCAGGGGGGACAACAGAGACCTCGTAACCGAGGAGTCAGGTTGTCTCTTCTCGAAGAGCAGGTAGGAGGAGTCAACCAAAAACTGGGGGGAGTCGACGAATGATTGGGCTATGTGGACCAGCGACTGGACGAAATTAAAGCCCTGCTAACTGGCCTAGCCCATCCAACCGTGTTGAACGGTAGAGACCGTGAGGGGCCTCGGCATACCCATTCTCAGCCTCAACAAACCCTACACTCCCACCAGACTCGGCCGTCACAGCGTTCTCAACATCCCACTCCGATAGAAGAAAATGAGGTCGTTAGCCGAGCAACCGAGACCAGATCTCGGCCAACGACAAGCTTGCCCGCCTCCGACCTGCGACACCGGCTCGAGGAACGGAGAACAGCTCGTCTCGCGCACGAACGAGCTGATCATGAAGCCAGCAACCGGGTTGACGACAATTTAGGCCCACTGGAGGCCGAGCTGAGGGAACTGCGAGAACAAATGGGCAATATTCAGAGAGCACAGCGAGCCCGAGCTCCGATCGCCGTAGATGCACTGGTCGACTCGTCTGAGTCACCGTTCACCGACGAGATCCGTGAAGAACCCCTTCCCAAAGGGTTTAAAGTTCCCCAGTTGAAGCAGTACTCTGGAATAGGAGATCCGGCGGAACATTTAGAAAACTTCAAAGTCCGTATGGATCTCCTCGGGGCCAACGGACATATCATGTGCAAGGCCTTTCCGTTGTCCTTAACAAGCTTGGCATGGACTTGGTTTCGCAACCTAAAACCCCGCACGATCAGTTCATTCTCTCAACTAAGCCGAGCCTTCGCTACTCAGTTCATCGGGAGCACCGACCCGAGGAAGCATTCAACTCATCTCGCTGTGGTCAAGTAAAAGGAAGATGAGTCCCTGAAAGATTACCTCGCACGCTTCAATTCCGAGGCTATTCAAATTGAAAATCTCTCGCAAGACGTACTGTTACACACCATGATCGGAGGACTGCGAGACCGAAGATTCCTTTGGTCTGTTGGGGAAGAGCCACCTCAGTCCGTGGCAGAATTTTTAGATCGGGCGGCAAAACACATCAACGCCGAGGAACTGGTCAGCGCTCACCGACCAACGACCAAGAATAAGGATCGTCCGGATAGTAGTGGCTCAAAAAGACACAGGTCAGAGCGGAAGTCAGAGCAAAGATCGCCGACTCGGAACAGACCCGCTCGTCGAACGAAATCACCTGTGCCACGGTTCGAAAAGTACACACCGCTCAACAAAACCATCGAGCAAGTGTATTTAGCAGAGAAAGGAAAATACAATTTCGAACGACCTGTGAAGATAAAAACCGACCCCAATAGAAGGTCGAAATCGAGTTACTGTTTGTACCACAAAGACCACGGTCACAACACCGTGGATTGCTTTGACTTGAAGCGACAGATAGAAGCCCTCATCCAGCAAGGCTTCTTGAAAGACTATATCGCTCAGCGTTCGGACGGGCGAAGAGATGAAGGTCGGGTCACTGACTTAACAAAGGAACAAAGCAACAACCCTGTGGAAGAAATCCACATGATCTTCGGAGGGCCGACCACTGGAGATACCGGGAACTCCCGCAAAAACTACGTGCGATAAGGAAGGACATCCTTACCAAGATCTTCAGTTAACATCACCAGCCGACCTGCAAAGGTCGCAAAGGTAACCTCACAAACAATAACTTTTACCGAAGAGGACGCTCGAGGGGTCGTACATCCGCATGACGACTCCCTTGTCGTTGCGATGGTGGTCGCCAATAAAAGACTCCACAGGATGATGGTCGACACGGGCAGTTCGGCTGATATCCTGTACGCTTCGGCGTTTGAAAAAATGAAGATCGACCGATCTCGACTGAGACCGGTCAAGACAGCGTTGACCGGGTTCACAGGGGATAGCATCATGCCCGAGGGGGAGATAACTCTGCCAGTTACCGCCGGAGAAAAACCAAACCAGAAGATAATTATGGTTGACTTCCTCGTCGTAAATACCCCCTCTGCCTATAACGCCATTATCGGCCGCCCTACCCTGCGAGCTTTCAAAGCTGCCGTTTCCATCTATCACCTTGCAATGAAGTTCGAAACCGACGAAGGAATCGGCGTAGTCAGGGGAGATCAGCAGGAAGCCCGTCGTTGCTACGAGCTTTCCCTACAAGGGAAGAATAAAAGTACAGTATCAACCGTTTCTCATGCGACCTCTCTCGACCCAAGGGAGGAAGAGAAAGAGCGCGGATCGCCCGCAGAGGAGCTGGTCGACATTCCATTGTCAGATACCGACCTGACCAGAACTATCAAAATCGGATCAGGTTTGGAGGGCAAAGTGCGAAAGGACCTAATCACCTTCCTGAAGGAGTATGTGGACGTTTTTGCATGGTCCCATGAAGAGATGCCTGGAATTTGCCCAGAAGTGATGGTCCATCGGCTAAACGTCGATCCGACTATCAAACCGATTCGTCAAAAAAGGCGTTCTTTCAATACAGAAAGGTACATGATCATCGAAGAAGAAGTACAGAAATTGCGCAAGGCGGGATTCATCAAAGAAATATGCTATCCGGAATGGCTTGCAAACGTTGTTCTCGTCAAAAAGAACAATGGGAAATGGAGAGTCTGTGTGGACTACACTGACCTGAACAAGGCCTGTCCTAAAGACAGCTTCCCTCTGCCACGAATAGATCAGCTCGTTGACGCAACCGCCGGGCACGAGCTCCTCAGCTTCATAGATGCTTATTCTGGATATAATCAGATCCAAATGCACGCTCCCGACAGGCAAAAGACATCATTCATTACGGATCGGGGGCTCTATTGTTATAAGGTTATGCCCTTCAGACTGAAAAACGCCGAAGCAACCTACCAACGACTAGTAAACAAGATGTTCGCAGACCAACTCGGTAGAACCATGGAAGTGTACGTGGATGATATGCTCGTAAAAAGCAAAAGATCAGAGGACCATGTCTGCGACCTCTGCGCCGCGTTCAAGATATTACGGAAGTATCAAATGAAGCTCAACCCCAGCAAATGTGCTTTCGGGGTAAGCTCGGGAAAGTTCCTTGGCTTCATAGTAAACCAGCAAGGAATTGAGGCCAACCCTGAAAAAATTCAGGCACTTCTCAACATGAGCTCGCCTCGCATGGTGAAAGATATCCAGCGGCTCACAGGAAGGATTGCGGCACTCAACAGATTTGTCTTAAAAGCTACAGATCGATGCCTCCCCTTCTTCAAGCAGCTGCGTAAATGCAAGGGGATGATTTGGACCTCAGACTGCGAGCAAGCTTTCTGCGAATTGAAAGCATACCTCGGCTCTCCGCCGCTGTTGTCTAAACCAGCACATAAAGAAGAACTGCTCCTATACTTAGCAGTCTCACCCGCGGCAGTCAGCTCGGCACTAGTCCGGGACGACAAAGGGATCCAAAGGCCTGTTTACTACGTCAGCAAAGCCCTGCTCGATTCCGAAACCCGATATCCGACAATAGAGAAGCTAGCCTTGGCTCCAATCACCTCAGCCCGGAAGTTGAGGCCATACTTTCAGGCACATCCGATAGCTGTGCTGACTGATCAACCATTGCGACAGGTGTTACAGAACCCTGAAACCTCAGGTCGTCTCGTTAAATGGGTCGTCGAGCTCGGTGAATTCGACATAAAGTATCGACCTCGAGCTGCGATCAAAGGCCAGGCCGTCGCTGATTTCATCGTCGAGTTGATCGAACCTCTCGAAATTGAAGACGACACCAAATCCGACTTGTCACCAGAAAATAACTATGGCGCACCAACCTGGTTATTGCACGTTGATGGATCTTCCAATTCACAAGGCTGCGGAGCCGGTCTCGTCTTAACAGCGCCGGACGGGATCCAAATTCAATATGCTCTCCGGTTCGGATTCCGAGCTTCGAACAACGAGGCTGAATATGAAGCCCTTCTTGCCGGTCTCCGCCTCGCTTCTGCAATAGGGATCCGATCTATAAAGATACATAGTGACTCTCAATTGGTGGTCGTGCAAGTGACCGCAGAATATCAGGCGAAAGGAGGGAAAATGTCCGCGTATCTAACAAGAACTCAAGAGCTGCTGTCACGATTTGATCAATATGAAATTGTTCAGATCCCGAGGAGCAAAAATATGAATGCGGATTCTCTCGCAAAACTCGCCTCATCGGCCAACGATGAGCTCGGTAGGATGGTTCCCATCGAGTTCCTCCCTCAACGAAGCATATCGTCAAACGAGTCAACAGAGGTTTTTCCAATAGCGGCTACCCCAGATTGGAGGGACCCTATCATCCGGTTCTTACAGTCGGGCGAATTGCCCGACGACCAAAAAGAAGCTCGGCGCATTCGCTATAGATCAGCTCGGTATACTTTGATCTATGGGATCCTCTACAAGAGAGGATTTTCTTTTCCATGTCTGCGTTGTTTGGGAACTGAGGAAGCTGATTACGTGTTGCGCGAAATCCATTTTGGCTGTTGCGGGAATCATTCTGGTGCCCGAGCACTAGCGCAAAAGGTGATCATGCAATGATATTATTGGCCCACCATCTAGCACGATGCCCGGGAAATTGTTAAAAGATGCGATGGATGCCAACGATTTGCCCCAATTCCTCACTTACCACCCGAAGAGTTCACTCCCATGTCTGGACCATGGTCATTCGCTCAATGGGGAGTCGACATCATTGGCCCTCTTCCGACGGGGAAGGGACAGGTGAAATACGCAATCGTCGCCGTCGACTACTTCACGAAGTGGGCAGAAGCAGAACCGCTAGCCACCATTACCGAGAAGAAAACAACAGACTTAATTTGGAAAACAATCATGTGCCGATTTGGGATCCCGAATACAATTGTCACTGATAATGGGCGGCAGTTCGACAACGAAAGGTTTCGAAAGTTCTGTAAAGGTCTGGGTATCAAGAACGTGTATTCTTCTCCCCACCACCCGCAAGCCAACGATCAGGTCGAGGCAGTTAACAAGATTATCAAAAATCACCTCAAAACAAAGCTCAGGGAGAAGAAAGGTGCTTGGCTTGACGAACTTCCCGAAGTACTTTGGGCCTATCGGACCACGGCTCGGTCCACAACCGGGGAAACGCCTTTCTCCTTGGCTTTTGGAGCAGAAGCCGTTGTCCCGGTAGAGGTCGGGATGCCCACGAGCAGGACAAGCCAACACCGACTTGACCAAAACGAAGAACAACTACGGACAAACTTAGACCTACTCGATGAAGTACGCGAGGCATCCCAAATACGATTGGCAGCCTATCAGCAACGGGTTAGGCGATACTATAACTCCCGGGTAAAAGAGCGGCGGTTTCAAGCTGGCGACATGGTTCTCAAAAAGGTCAGTACTAAAGACAAAATCGCTGCCTTCAGTCCCAACTGGGAAGGGCCATATAGGGTGCTCAGCTCACGTCGTCCTGGTACTTATTGGCTCGAAGACATGGGAGGCAGACCCCTTTCCCATCCATGGAACGCTGATCACCTGAAGATCTACTATCCGTGAACAAGTGGGGCCTCGTATAAAATATGTATTTCAAGGTGATGATTCAATAAAATTGTTTTAAAATTGCATCCTAAGTATTGTGAACAGTGGATCGGCCTAGCGGTATTAACGTTCTGAGCTGTCCCGTGATCTTCGAGGATTCTTCAGCGGATTGGTTAGAGATTTTCAGGATTTCTCTCCTCTTATCACGCACAAGCTTAGAGAATTAAGGTAACAGAATCAGCTCGCAAAGCGATCGGCCTGGCGAGGTCGTTCACGAGGACTACCTGTCATCGGATCGACTTCGAGTTGAGCGAGCTGAACCGGATCCATCCTCAGGTCAGCTCGTATTCTTTCTGTGAGGCTCTCGAGGTCAGCTCGTATTCTTCTCACAACAAGATGTATCATCATCATGGTGGGCTACATATAAATTAAGGATAAGCATTCATTTGCCACTGTTTTTGTGTTGCGGGGTCCACTTGAGATTTGGATCTTCCTCATTTTTTAGCTCATGATTTAAAATAATGATCCACAAATACGGACGACGTGGATCTAACAAACACATCATTGTGGAGCCCACAAGGTAGCCCTCTGTCCAAGTGGATTCCGCTTCAGAAATAGTGGGATATAATAATGGCAAACGTTGGTAGTCAAAGTCAACCAAAGCATATTTTTTACCATATTTCAAAGGTTAAAGCGGGTTTTAGGAAAGAGTTTAAAAGCGATCTCTTTTTTGGAATTGGCTCAAAACATGGGCAGCTATATGGCATTGCCGCTTATATATTTATATAGTAGCATTTTGATGTAAGGAAGAGTGACATAACAATGAAGATCAAGAACACCATCTTCCTAATCAAGTAATTAAGACCTTGATTTTTCAAGGAAAATTATTGAATCCACAAGAAGCAAGAGAGAAAATTTAGGAATTTATTTTTGAATAATAATTCTAAGAGCTCTTATTACATTATTTCAAAGAAAACCAAAAGCCTTTATGCGTTTAGAAATTATCTGAAATAGAAAAATATTTCCAACAAGCTAAATTTGCTAAATATAGAAATGTCCAAATAAATTTTACCAGAGCATTCCCGATACTATCATAAGCAACTTCTAAAAAAAGATAGAAATCCTAAATCTGCAAGAATAAGAAGATATGATGCAAACAAAAAATCTAGAGTTTTCCTAAAATCACAATTTTGAACATAAGCCATGCATTTTCTTGCGAAACGTTGTCACCAACCCATTGCACAGGTTGGTTTGACCCCGGATGCACCGCCTACGCACAAAGATCAATAGGGTATGTGTTTTGTGATGATGCATAGATCAAAAGTTACATTTGACTTATGGTCAACACTTCAAATGACAATTTATTCCTATCCTGAATAGTTGGGGCAACTACTTCCGCTTTTATTTAGGTTTCTTTTACGTCCAGCTGTGCTAAGAATGCATTGCAGCCCATTCTCCATCAAATTTTTTTTATTTTTTTTCTAAAGTCTAAAATAAAAAAATAAAAAATAAAAAAAAGAGTATAAAGGCCTGTTTACATATAACATGGTAGTGTAAGCAAATGCTAGCTAGTGTTGCATGATGGCCGGATGATCATTGTAACGTTTGTGCCATCCAACTTGCTGTGTGCAATTTGTAGACATCCAACCTATTTAACAAGGTTACCTAATATAAAATTGGTATGCCCCATCATTGAAAGATATTATTTATAAAAAATTTAAATCTAAAATAGCATATTACTAAGTTTTTTTTTAAATATAATTTTTAAGAAAAATCCATTGGTTTATTAGGCCATGTTTGATGGACATCTAAAAATCTAGAGTACAGATGTGGATGCTGATTTCAGGTCCAACTTTATACTGCAGAGACCTGACCTGAACCTAGCCATTACCATACCAATGTCTCATGTGCAATACATCTAAGCCATTGGAAAGGTTGGCTCTCTCATGAAGATCATTTTGCACATGCCCATTTAATCTTGGCGGGATTTAGCTTCGGTCTATTTTAGTCTGAACCAAAATCAAAATCAAGCCCATTTAAAAATTGGGTCCAAACCGGTTGGATCAATTTGATTTAGAGAGGACCTCGACTTGACTCATTTAACAACCTTTATACCTACAGCCGCCCCATGGTCCAAATTTTGGACATAGGCCCACTTGGGTCCAATGACCCTTGGGCCGATTTGACACACTTGTGTACCCCTACATCCATTCAAGTAAGGAGGAAAATATACCGGGCTAGGCTGAATCAAGATTTTGAATAGGGCCTGCCCTACAGGCCTAGCTAGTTAGATTATATGGGTCTAAACCAACCCAAGTCCTGCCCATTGAGCACTCAAATCTACGGCTGTTAACTTGTTATGGGCTGGAAGTAGGCTAGGTGAAGGTCAACTTGGGAGCGACCCAATAATAAAACCACGCATTTTATCACAACACTTTTCATTATTTAAATACCTATTTGAGAAATGATGCAGTGGGTTGTATGAATGAAAACCTTGCCATGCACATAGTTGTACTTGGAATCGTTGGCCATCCACATCAACTATCCAGACGGTCCATTAGGTCCAGCCCACTCTTCATATGTATATAGACAGCCTTGGAAATATCATAATGATCAGAAGATTTAAACTGTCCATTCAGTGGCTTGCAGAGATTGATCGACAAGATTGCTCATTAAAGATGAATTGAGCAACGGATGTTTAATTGCTATAGTTTCTGTATAGTGATGAAAGAATATTAGAGTAGATCTAATGGAATTAACAACTTCGACATGTCGGACAGTCGAAATACATCAAACAACATCAGCTAGAGATGCAAGAATCACATCAATCTAATGATTGAACCTTCTGATCAATAGCATGCAAGATTGGAAGGTCAAGATCTACCAGAGAAAAACAGGTCCAATCATAAACTCATTGCATCTACTCATCTACTAACGGAGAGCAGCCTAGGATTGTTTATGTTTCGAAAAAAAAGCACTTTGGTCAGACGATGATAGCCACTCAAATCTATGAATTGTAAAATGGACGGTTGTTATTTAAAGAAAAAAGAAATTCCAGCACTCAAAGGGGTAGTATCCCTTCCCTTATATAAAGTCATCATAAAGCAGCAGAAAGAAGCATACCGGAATGAATGAAGAGCTTGCAAAAAGAGAGAAGGCAGATGGCTTCTGCAATCAGTCGGAGAAGAAGCACTTTGGTGAGATGATGGTATCAGTCCCTTGTAAGTCACTATAAAGCAGTAGAAAGTACCAGAATGAATGGAAAGCTTCTCAAAAGAGGATGATGGAAGATGGCTTCTGCAATCAGTAGGAGACTCAAAGAGATTGGAAATAGCCAAGGCAGCATACAAACTACTCTTTAAAAACCTAATAAAAAAAAAAAAAAAGCGGGTGGGTTGGATAATATCTGCGTACGAGGGTTGGGTGTAGACGCAGATTGCATAATAAGTAAACTCCATGGGACTCAGTGTGGATGTATGTGTCTTAGCCATGCCGTCCATCCGATTTTACATGTCATTTTAGTATTTGAAACGAAAGTTAAAAATATCCAAAGGTTAAGTAGACCACACCACAGGAAATAGTGGGGATAGTGATGTCCACCGTAGAAACTTTTCAAGGGCCTACATTGATGTTTATTTGTCATCCAAACTGCTGTGGTGTGGTCCACTTAAGATTTTTATATGCTTTGAAATTAATCATCCATCATGGGGGACCCACCATCTATGTTATCGTCCATCATGGAAGATCCACTTTCAATTCCACTGCTCATCATGTAGAGCCCACCTTTGATGTGGACTGTCCATCATGTGGATGTGGGCCATCCATCATGTGAGGCCCATCTTGGATGTGGGTCACTCATCGTTAGGGCCGACCTTTGATGTGGATTGTCCATCATTTGGGCCTCACCTTCTATGTGGACTGTCCATGATGTGGGCCCTACTTCAATATTGTGGGGTGTCCATCATGCAGGGCCCACCTCAATGTGGGCCATCCGTCTTGTTGGGCCCTGCTTCAATGTCCACTACCCATCATGTGGAGTCTACCTTTGATGTGGACTGTCCATCATGTAAGCCCCACCTTTGAAGTGATTGTCTAAAATAATGGTCTGCTTTGGATGTAAGTTATTTAGCACTAGGGCCAACCTTTATTGTGGACCATATTGTATGGGCCCTCATTGATATGGGTCCATTCATCATGTGGGGCCTACCTTTGATGTGGACTGTCCATCATGTGAGCCCTCCTTAGATAAGGACCTTTAGGGAGATCAGGCTCCTTAAACATGGACAATGACCGGGATGTAAGACTTCTTAAGGTGGGCCTACATGATCAATGGTTTGGATCTATCTAAGGATGGATAATTTAGATCGAGCACACCGGTGGGCCCCACTTAAGTTGTGGTCACATTAAAAACGTGTTAGGGGTCGGACACTTTGTTACACCACATTGATGGGCATGGATATTAAGTGTGGAGTCCTTAATATAAAGAGTTTCGATGGGTTTTTAATAAATAAAAAACAAAAACTCCCATATTTGGTTTATTATAAATACTGACTAGGTCCCCAAGCCTACACATCGACCGTGGACACAAACTTCTCCATCCCTTAGCGTCCTCTAAAGGTGTAAGGTGCGGAAGATCCAGTCCGTCCATCTCATCTTATGGCTTCTCAAATAGGTACGCAACTTCAGATCAGATTATTTCAATTCCTACAATCGATGCATAGATCGATCATTTATTCCACATTTCAGATCACATTTCGTATCAGAGCAACTATGCATCAATTGTGGCGGATCAATGCAGGTTGATGAATCCGATCATGGATCTTATTGATCAGATCTGAGTTATCCATTTGTGCATTTTCATAGTCAGATCTGTGCCATCGATTTCTACATTTCAATAATCAAATCTAGTGGCCTAAATCTTATGCCTAATACGTTCATATTTTCTTTGAAATTTTTATTGGTCCACTTTGGGCATTTGGACCAATTGTTCCATTTATTTTTTTTCATTTTTATTTGTTTATTTTTTTTAATCATCCTTAAGTGCGTCGGGGCATCTGACCACTTTAGAATGGGGCCTTAAAGCCTTTTAATGGATTTTCCCTTAAAGCCTACATTTAATGGTTACTTAAAGTCATGTTTAATTTTGTCTTTAAAACCATGCATTTAATGGATCTTCATATGGTTAGCCAATTGTGACCCATTTTGACTCGCAATTTAGACCCCTTTAGATCAATTGATCCAATAATCTTGTTCTCCTCATTGAGGACTTCGAATAAAGTGGTCACTCACCCCGATCAGATTTTGGATGATGGAAATATTGGACGAACAACATCGATCACTCATTAAATAAGCTACATATAATGTTTCAATGGTCAGATTTGAGTGAAATTTGGTCTAAGTAACTAAAATGATATGATCTTCAACATAGACCAATCATATTTTTTAGAATCTATTCAGATCTTGTCAAATTGATCATGACCATTCAAATGGTGTTTTGGATGGACCTGCTTCATTTTAAATCAGATTAGGCTGAAACTTGTTTTTAGGCTAATTAATATGTTCCGAACATATCTAACAGCTCAAATTTACATATAGATGGCCTAATTTCGTAGTTTTGATCAAACTAGTTATTATATGATGTTCTTTACAGTTATAATGAATTATTCTTAGGTTATCATTTTGTAGAAGTGGGCCATATTTAATAAATAGACGGTTTGTGAGTTTCACTTGATGGATGACCTTAGTAATTAAGTATTCATGTTATTAAGTTCCGATTTGGTCTGAAATAGGGCCATTATCCATCCTACATGGCTGATTTTAGTTGTTGACTTTTAAATCATTAATCCAACCGTCAATTTAGAAAAGATTTCTCCCAACCTTTAGATGGTCAACATCAGCCACATTTTAGGCCAAATCATACTACTTTAATATGATCCGTTAAGGGCAGGATTATATAGGCAATCCTGAGTCTAATTTTGTGCAATTTGAACTGGTTGTGTTAGCCACTATAGTTACCTCAATCAGTGAAAATTTTATAAATTTTGACTCGTGATTTTGGGATTCAGTATAAAGATTGCATAGAGTTACGTTTGGGTTCAATGTGAGCGGTGACGAAAACACAGAAGATCACTGTTTGGCAGAACACAAGCGGTGTGGAGTAAATGATGATTGTGGTGTAAGGCTGAGAGACCCATTTCGCTTACAGGTGTTGAGTGTCTCAGATTTACATGACTACCATCAATTATCTTCATGTTTAGGAGAGTCACTTGTATGTCGTGACTTCATCCCACAGGAGGAGTCGTGATGATGCGTCGGACTCTCGCCAAGATTGTATGATTGTGCCCATCATCATCCTGGACAATTCAATTGAAGGCCCGAATTAATTGAATGTTAATCATGAATTTTGCCTGATACTTAATCGATATTCATGAATAATTAAACACTTTACTAATATAAGTATATTTGTAACCAGCTAATGTTCCAACCCAATACAATTTGATACCCCTTTTGACTAAGTCCAATTATCCCAAATGAAAAGAGTCCGTAGAGATAGTCTTGGGGTGCATGGATATAGAACTTGCACTGGAAGAGGAGGAACATCCTAAACCATTTGACAAGAGTACTGAATCAGAAATTGTACACCATAAAGCATGGGTTAAATCCAACAAGATGTGTCTCAAAATCATAAAGCACTCGATTTCTGAAACAATGAAGGGTGTCATGCCTGAAACGGAGAAGGCTAAAGTTTTCATGACTGAAATAGGAATTCTATTTAAGAGATCCGATAAAGTTGAAGTGAGTTCCCTTCTGGGCCGATTAACTCACGCATCCTATAATGATCATGAAAATATTCGAGAGTACATCGTAGAACTGACTGATGTGGTCTCTAAGATTTGGTTATTCGGTCTTAAAATAGAGGATGAACTCTTAGTATATTCGGTCTTGAACTCCTTGCCTCCTCAATTCAGTACGTTTCAAGTTAACTATAACACCCAAAAGGATAAATGGACGTTGAATGAACTGATTTCTCAGTGTGTTCAAGAAGAGGAAAGGCTCAGTAAACAAGGCAAGGCACACAGTGTCCATCTTGTAACCTCGAGACAGGGACGTAATGGGAAAAAAGAAAAAAAAACAAGGTTCTGATAAGCAACATTCGGGTTCTTCCGGCAATCAACATCAACCTAAAGATTAGTCGAGTAGAAAACGGGCAAAGAAGAAAAATTGTTTCTTCTGTAAGAAGCCGGGCTATCAGAAAAAGGACTGCATTAAGTTCAAGCCGTGGCTCGTAAAGAAGGGTAAGGATTATGTTTTGATCTATTTTGAATCTAATCTGGCTGACGTGTCGATAGATTCCTGGTGGATAGATTCCGATACAACTATTCACATTTGTAATTTCATGCAAGATATGTTATAGAGACGGCCACCAACTGATGCAGAGCGATCAGTCTATATGAGCAATGACATTAAGGTGGACGTAGATGCAATTGAAGTTTGTAGGCTTAGGTTAAAGTCAGGTCATACATTGAATCTAATAGATACATTTTGTGTGTCTTCCATAAGGCACAATTTAATTTCAATTTCTCGTTTAGACAAATTCGGTTATTCGTTTAAATTTGAGAATAAAAGGGTTTAGTATTTATTACGATTCAAATGTTTTTTGCACTGGCATTATGGTTAATAACCTAAGTTAGACTTAAATGCCTCTTACGTCTATAATGTAGATTCTCTCCATGGAAATAAGTTAGGAACTAAGAGGAGAATGGATTGTGAAAATTCATCTATGTTGTGGCACAGATGATTAGGCCATATCTCTCATGGGATATTAGAAAGGCTAGTGCGAGAAGAAATTCTTCATTTTCTAGACTTCTCTGACTTTAAAGTCTGTATAGATTGTATAAAAGGTAAACAGACTAGAATCAGAAAGAAATGTGCAACTAGGAGTGTGAGACTCTTAGAGGTGATATATACAAACATTTGTGGACCATTCTCTATTGCATCGTGGAGTGGACAGAAATAATTTATCACCTTCATAGATTACTACTCTCGCTACGGGTACTTTTATCTTATAAATGAAAGATCGGAGGCTCTGGATACTTTTAAAATCTATAAAATTGAAGTTGAAAATAAACTTTACAGAAAGATTAAAGTCGTCAGATTTGATCGTGGTGGTGAGTACTATGGCAGATATGACGAATCAGGTCATAATTCAGGACCATTCGTCAAGTACCTACAAGATTGTGGCATTGTCATTGTCGCCCAATATACAATACTTGGAACTCCAGAGCAAAATGGTGTAGTTGAAAGGCGCAATCGCACCCTAATGGACATGGTGCGTAGCATGATTAATAATTCTACATTGCCAGAATCTCTATGGGGTGATGTGATCAAAACCGTTGTTCATATCCTTAATCGGGTCCTTAGCAAGGCTGTATTAAAAACTCCTTTTGAGTTATGGAATGAGAGAAAACCAAGTCTCCGATACTTCCACGTTTGGGGTTGTCCAGCAGAGGGCAAACCCTATAACCCGCATGAAAGAAAACTTGACCCTAAAACAATAAGTTGTTTCTTCATTGGATACCCAGAAAGGTCAAAAGGTTATAGATTATACCGTCCTTCCCACTTTATGAGGATTATAGAGATTGGAAATGTTAGGTTCATTGAAGACACTGATAATAGTGGGAGCTTGAACAATAGGAATGTTGTATTTGAGGAAGAACGAATCATGATCCCTATCGCGGTCATTCCTAGTAACGTGGATATACATCCTGTAGTTAAGCCTCTAATCGCTACAGATCACCAAGATAAACCTCTTATACAACCCACTGAAGAAGGAAATCAAAACCCAATTTAAGAAAATGAGCTATTAAGAAGATCTCAGAGAGAAAGGAGGCCTGCAGTTCCTGACGATTATATCGTCTACTTGCAGGAGCACGAATTTGACATAGGGGTGGAAAGGGATCCTGAATCCTTTACACAAGCCAAACAAAGTGTTAACTCTTCTCGATGGTTGGATGACATAAGAAATGAATTAAAATCCATGAATGACAATAAAGTCCGGGATCTTGTAGAATGATCTAAAGGAATTAAGTTGATTGGTTGTATATGGGTGTTAAAACCAAACGGAACTCTAAAGGTAATATCGAAAGATATAAAGCCAGACTTGTTGCCAAGGGTTTTAATCAACGTGAAGGCATTGACTTTAAGGAGACTTTCTCACCAGTATTTAAGAAAGACTCATTCAAAATCATAATAGCTCTTGTGGCTCATATGAATTTAGAGCTACACCAAATGAATGTCAAAACTGCGCTTCTCAATGGAGATTTGGAAGAGAACATATATATGATGCAATGAGAAGGTTTTGCTGCCGATGGCTTAGAATATATGGTTTGTGAACTTAAGAAATCTATTTATGGATTGAAACAGGCATCACGACAGTGGTACCTAAAATTTCATGAAGTGATTTCCTAATATAGCTTTGAAGAGAACACTGCGAATGAGTGTATCTATATTAAAATTAGTAGGAACAAGTTATTATATTGGTTTTGTATGTTGACGACATTCTGTTAGCTAGCAGTGACATTGGGTTATTACGCGATACCAATAAATTTTTATCTCAAAGATTCGAGATGAAGGATCTTGGTGACGCCTCTTTTGTCATCAGCATTGAAATACACCATAACAGATCACATGGACTGCTTAGCTTGTTACAGATGGCCTATATCGATAAGGTACTCGAAAGGTACAACATGCAAAATTATGCTCCTGGCAAGTCACCCGTTGTGAAGGGCAATAAATTTGGCCAATTTCAGTGTCCAAAGAATGATCTAGAAAAGAATTATATGAAAGATATTCCATATGCGTCAGCGGTAGGGACCATTTTGTATGCTCAAGTCTGTATGCGACCGGATATCACTTTTACAGTTGGAATGTTGGGCAAGTATCTCTCCAACTTAAGGATGCAACATTGGATAGCCGTAAAGAAGGTGTTACGCTACTTAAAGCGGACAAAGGACTTCGCACTCACATATAAAAGGTCTGACAATTTGCAGTTGGTTGGATACTCAGATGCAGATTTTGCTAGCTGCCTCGACACCAAGAAGTCCATTTCTAGCTATATTTTTATAATGGTTGGTGGGGCTATGTCTTGGAAGAGCATGAAACAGATAATAACGGCCTCATCCACCATGGAAGCTGAGTACATTGTATGTCACGAAGTTACAAATCAGGCAATATGGCTACAAAGCTTCTTCTCAGGTTTGCGGGTATTAGAGCATATCCCGAAACCATTAAGAATCTTTTATGACAGCTCAGCTGCGGTAAACTTCTCAAGCAACAATAAGCATTCATCAAGTTCGAAGCATATCGACATTAACTATCTTGTTATGAAGGAAAGAGTTTAGAATCGTCAAGTGTTTGTGGAGCTCATCGACACTAAGCAGATGATATCGGATCCACTCACTAAAGGGCTCCCTATCACGCTATTTCAGGAGCATGTAACTTCTATGGGTATTACTGATCCTACAGATGTATTCAGTTAGTGAGAGTTTAGTTTGATCCATTATGCACAGACATTTACAGAGATATCATTTATATGACTTTGATGATTCTATTTATTAAATTTGTTTCCACTTCTCATTAAGTATGCACAACTTTAGTTTGAGTAAGTGAAATTTAAGCATGTCTCATTGGAGACATATAAAGCTCCAGGACCTCTTGAAGATAGGCACATTTGATCATGTTATAAGTGTAATCTTCATACCACACTTCCATGTCCTTGATCTATGTCATTAATGGTGGTAGTATTTGTGACCGTGATTCGTCTCACTTCGCAAAGATTAAATGTTGTGATGACTACCACGATCTAATGCTGTTAATCTTGATGAATCAGATTATAGAAGCATTGCTCGTATTATCCAACAGATACATTGGTTAACCATCCAATGATAAAACATATTTTTTTAAATATTTTCAAAATAAATTTTGGACATTGATCAATGTGGCCCAAGTAGGAGAGTGTAAGACTTCTTAAGGTGGGCCTACATGATGGTTTGGATCTATCTAAGAATGGATAATTCAGACCGAGCACACCGGTGGACCCCACTTAAGTTGTGGTCACATTAAAAACGTGTTAGGGGTGGGACGCTTCATTACACCACATTGATGGGCATGGATATTAAGTGTGGAGTCTTTAATATAGGAAGTTTCGATGGGTTTTTAATAAATAAAAAATTAAAAAAAAACTCCCATATTTGGTTTATTATAAATACTGACTGGGTCTTCAAGCCTACACATCAATTGTGGACACAAACTTCCTTATCCCTTAGCGTCCTCTAAAGGTGTAAGGTGCGGAAGATCCAGTCCGTCCATCTCATCCTATGGCTTCTCAAATAGGTACGTAACTTCATATCAGATTATTTCGATTCCTACAATCGATGCATAGATCGATCATTTATTCCGCATTTCAGATCACATAGGAGAGAAAAGTTAAAAAATAGAACGTCAAAAGCCACATTAAAAAACTTTCTTAAAACAAGTCTTTTAGCATTAAGTTACTTTTATGATGATGCTTGCTAAACTAACTTATGTGTAAAAGGTAACATAACGACTTAAAATAAGTTAAAAGGTAACTTATTTGGTGGTTTCCAAACAAGCCCCCAAAATAATTAAGTTTTCCTAAAATCGCAATTTTGAACTTCAACTATGCATTATCTTGTGAAACAATAATCGCACTGCACAGGTTGGTCCGACCCTAGATGTACTTCTATATAAAGGTCGATAGGTCATTGTAGACACCCCACCTTCGGCTACACTGTTGGTAGACATAGCTGGATGAATGGAGGACCATACCCCCAAACCCCAAGCCCAAACTCAGCCAAACTCACCCTTGTAGGCCCCATTCCATAGCCCAGATCAAGCCTGAACCCAGTCAACCCAGTCTTAAATATCAGCCTGAAAAACCCCCAGAAAAAAAGGCTAGTCAAAAAATCCTAAAAAAGTCAAACTCACTAGGTCAACCCGCTGAGTCAACCCGCTGAGTTAACCCGCTGAGTCAACCCGTCGAGTCAAAACACCAAGTCAAAACACCGAGTCAACCCGTCGAGTCAACCCGTCGAGTCAAATCACCGAGTCGACCCGCTGAGTCAACTCACTGAGTCGACCAGCGAGTCCAACAGCAGCCCCGAGGGAGCGGTCGTACTCGCTGGAAACCGAGGAGAGGCCGTACGGGTGGCCCATAGCAGGCCGCCCGGAAAAAATTACGAGAGCTGCCACTCTCCGCTGCTATAAATACCCCCCTCCCCTTCTCATTTCAATAAGCCCTTCGAGTCCAGAGAGAGTCCATCCTTTCGAGTGCCCTTAGCCCATTTTCCCACCAAGGAGAGCCCGAGTGAGGAGAGCCTATCCCTGGTCCAGCCCAGCCTGACCACTGGTCCAAGTCTCCCAAGCCATCCAAGTCTTGATCCAGCCACTCGAAGCCAACCCTTGCGACACCTCCGTCCACCCAGCTACTCATTTTCCAGCATCATCTCATTTGCATCTAGCATAAGTGCAACATTTACTTTTCTTCCAACCCCCCTGCTTCACTACAAGCACCTTGATTACTCAAGCACACATGCATATGTCTTTATATTAAGCACCTGTCAGTTCGAGCGTATGCTCTGGGCTTGCCCGTTGTTGGAACCTGCCCATCAAAAACTCTTACTGTTCAGACCTGCATTCATGCTTCACTAAAGCACCTTGATTATTCAAGCACACTGCATACGTCTTATATTAAGCACCTGTCAGTTCGAACGTACGCTCTGGGCTTGCCCGTTGTTGGAACCTGCCCATCAGAAACTCTTACTGTTCAGACCCGCATTCATGCATCATGTCATTCATGAGAATATACGAGGATTAAATTAGTATTCGATCGATTCTGTGAAGTAGAGACCGTACTTCGGTACGGGCAGTGTGTGGGGTGCTTAACCTCTCCCCACCCTGTAACCGTGATCCCTTACCTTGAATCTCTGGCCGCAGATTAAAAGGAGTCATTTTAGAGGAAGGAATCTTAGGATCCCCTTCTCTAACGTTTCTACGGGGTCTAGCCGACTGTAGATTCGAAATAACTGGCTAGTGGCGACTCTGGTCTTATATAAACTCACTTAAATATATCCAGCTCAACACAAAAACCAAACAAAGCCCTCGAGAACGAGGCAAGCCAGTGGCACAAACGGCGATTTCGCACGCACGCACCTCTTCTTCTTCTTCTTTCGAAAGGAAAGGGAGAACGACGTCGTGTGGGAGCGTGGAAAAATCGACGAGGGTCCACAGAATGGCGACTCTGCTGGGGATGAGCTAGTCCCACTAGTCGTGATCCGACTTGAAAAACAGAATCCTTCCCGTACTTGAAAGTCACTAATCCTCGTACAATCTCATCTGCATAGCATTCTACCTAAAACCCAAAACAAATAAAAAATAGAAAATCCCAAAACCAAAAAAAAAAAAAATCTCAAAACCCAAAAAGAGTAGAGTACAGTCCTCACCATTGCGCCTCCTCGGGCTCAACGTACGCGGAGACAACTTCCCTACCGCAGTATAATTCGCACTCGGGCTCAGCAAGCCATGTCCGACCACGAAGAAGAAACTCATCACTTCCCTGCTCTTGAAATGACCGAAGCGCAACCTCAAGCGCAACAGCCCATTGATAATACACCAATCATACAAGAATTGGCACAAGGAGTGAGAGCAATGCAAGAAATGCTCTTGCAATTCATGCAAGCACAAGCCACCGCAGCAGCCAACAATCAGGTTGGCCCAGTTCAGCAGTCTCAGCAGCCATGCCGGGTCCTTCCGGCCTCCAGTTCAAATCAAGCACAACCAGCGGAGTCTACCCAAGACTACCGACAACAGCCATCTCAGCCCTTCGCTATGGGGCATCCTTCTCAATATCTTCCTGCGACGACAAGGCCATCTCAGAGCACTTCCGTTGCAGGAACATCCAGTCAGCTTCCAGTCAATCTTGCAAACAACAATCTCAGTAGATCTCAGCATGTCCCCGCCGATGGGACACCTTTTCAATTTCAGCACATCCCCGCCGATGGGATTTCAATTCAATTTCCAGCAACAGGGACAGCACTGGCGAATGCCCACAACGGGGGTCAGTGTCAAGCCCACATCAATCAGCGGACAGTGGCGAATACCCAACAAGGGGGTCACTTCCCAGCATCTCAGCCTCCTGCAAACAGGAGCACTTTTCAATTCCAGCACATCCCCGCCATGGGATTCCAGTTAATTTCCAGCAATCTTCAATTCAGCAAAATCCAGTTAATTTCCAGCAAACTTCAATACAGCAAAATCCAGTTAATTTCCAGCAAGTTCCAGTTCAACCTTCAGTACAGTCTCCAGTTCAGTTACAATCATTTCAAGCACAAGTTCATCAGAATCCTATTCAATCATCAAACCAATTTCAGCAACCCGCCGTTGCTTTTCAGCAAGCCCATAGGGTCGAAGACATCGACCACTATGCCGAAGAAGAACGTGCCTTACTTCAGGAGGCACCAGTCGCTCGAACAGATCACTCAGGACTGGACGAGTTGCGAGAGCAGTTCCAGATCCTGCAAAATCAGCTTCAGCGACAACAAGGAATTGATCTACCTTCGACCAAGTTCAGAGACTTGTGTCCTTTCCCAGATGCTCAGGTACCTCAAAACTTTGAGGTTCCAAAGTTCAAAAGATACAACGGCAGCGGTTGTCCCACAGCACATCTCAAGGCCTTCTGTGGAGAGCTGAGTGCAATCTCAGGAAATGAAGGGGCCCTCATTCGTTTATTCCAAAAATCTCTGAAGGGCGATGCCCTCGATTGGTACACTTCATTGGACTGCCACCGCATCAGGACATGGGAACAGCTTTCCCAGGCTTTCGTCGACAGATTCGCGTACAATCTCAACATGGCACCCAGAAGAGCCGACCTCGCAGCTCTCAGGCAAAGGAGTGATGAAACACTATCAGCCTATGTGGGTCGTTGGCGGGCTATGGCAGCTCGAATGCGAACGCCTATCGACGACGAAGAACAAATCTCCATGATTGTTCATTCAACATATCCAGGCATATCCGGGTATCTCATCTCGCATCCATATGCGAATTTCTCACAATTGATCCGTGCTGGAGAGCAAGTCGAAGCAGGAATCCGGGCCGGGACAATCTCCCCATGGCCTCATCAGGCCACTCCAGTCAAGAGGAACAGAGTGGAAACCGCAGTGGTTCTCCTCCCCGCCCAACAGAGGTAAACAACATCAACACCACTGCTCAAGGAAATCAACATGCTCCCCCACAGGGACGTCAACAGTATCAGCAGAATCAAGTTCAGCATCAGCCTCAGCGGTATCAGCCACAACCGAATCCTCAGCCACAACCACCTCGACAACAGCAGCAGTTCAGGGGAAATGGCCAATACTCATACCAGAACAGGCAGAATTACAGGGAGTTCAGGAAGTTCACTCCACTCTCTCAACCGCTCAGTCAAGTCATGGCTACGCTGGTGCAGAAGCAGTTACTTACTCTAGTGGCACCTCGGCCTCCACCTCATCCTTTGCCTCCGAATTACTGAGAAAATGAGTACTGTGCCTACCATTAAGGACGTGGCCATGCCACTGATCGATGCTATACTTTGAAGAATGCCATACAGGATCTGATTGATGACCGCAAGATCGTCATCTCGGTCCCTGGAACTTCTCCAGCAGCTTCCACCAACATTCTTCAGAATCCTCTGCCTCAACATCCGACGGACCCCAGTTCGTCTCGTGGCCCTGCAGTCAATAGTATAGAAGAAGGGGACCATCTCGATCGCTTCTTCTCCCCTATCCAGTCCATTCATGCCTACACCTATGGGCCGACAAATCCTCCTCCGATCATGTAAGGGGCAAGTCCCTTTCCTCCTCCAGTCCTCGAGCCAGTAGTACTCGAAGGAGCACCTCCATATGATATACCAGTTGTTCAAGGGGCACCTTACAACCATTCAAGCTGGGAACCAGTCATCCTGGAAGGAGCACAGTCATACATCGAGCCCACATACAAACCTGTCATCTGGCAAGGGGCAACTCCGATTCAAGAACAGTCCAATCAACAATGGAGAAACCATACTCATCAGCAGCAAGAGCCCATTGTCTTGGAAGGAGCTCCTCCAGTTGAGCCAGTCGTATTGCAAGGGGCAAATCCCGGAGGCGTGTCAATCACACTACGGCAGCTGGGACGAACAGAGAGACCCCCTGCCATATCAAGAGGACCAGTATTCATTCCATTGGAGCCTCCCGCTCCAGGAACAGTCAAGCCAGGACCACGGCCTTATGTGGTCTATGAAGACAAGCCTCGATATTACCCCTTTAACACAGGCAACAATGTAGTTCTCAAGGCAAAAGCTCCATACGAGGAAGATCTGGAACCCACACCAGCACCGTTGCAAGAGCCGGTGGTCCTAGAAGGCAAGGGTGAGGAAAATTATAAAGAGGTCCCATGGCACTATCCAGAATGCGCAGAAGTGGGGAACATGAATCCCAACGGGCGTTGCATCCGAAGAGATAATCAAAACAGAGGAGATCCCAAAGGCGTCCTCTCAGGCCTCGGCAGCAAAAATGAAGCCGCATACGATGTGGTGACTCAGCTCAAGTCAATCCCTGCTCAAATATCAGTATGGGAGCTACTCTGCACATCTCGCATACACCGAGAAATGTTCCCCAAAACCCTGAATGACGCTCATGTCTCCTCCGATACGGCACCAGAGATGATAGTGTTGATGATTGGACAACTCCTGGCTCCGCGTACCATCACCTTCACTGATATTGAATTGCCACCAGAAGGACGAGATCATGGGCGATCCCTCAACATAGCCTTACGATACAAAGACCTCTGCGTCCCATTGGTCCTTATCGATAATGGCTCAAGCTTAAAAGTCTGCCCGCTCAAGACTGCGGAACGTCGGGGAATCAGTCCTTCTTCATTCCGCCCAGCACCATATGCGTCAGAGCATTCGACAACACCCGCCGATCAGTGGAAGGGGAGGTCGACATAGAGGTACAGATAGGTCCGGAAATCTCTACCATCACATTCCAAATCTTGGATATATCAGCCTCTTTCAACATGTTGCTCGGACGACCGTGGCTGCACAAGGTTGGAGCTGTGCCATCAACCCTGCATCAACGAGTGAAGTACATCTGTGGAAATCAAGTGATCTCTATCCATGCAGAGAAGGAGCTCATCATTCCTTCCAATGCTGCTGCCACTGAACCAGACATCCCGGTCATTGATATCCAGCACTCTGAAGAGGACATCCCGTTTCACAGTTTCGAATTCGAGACCGTGAACTCTATCGCTAATCCAGAACCGATAAGGGTGGACCGTGCCTTTTCGCCGGCAGAACGTCTGAGCCTCAAATACCGAATGAAGAACCACTTCAAGTCCAGAAAGGTACCACTGATATATAACCAGCGCAAATGGGGACTCGGATACAGGTCAATCTTCATGGACAAAAGAAGGAAGAAAGTTCAGTGCTCACCCATCCAGATCGTCAAGCCAGGAGAACCTTGCAAAGATCCAGGAGGGAATCAACCGACTGCAATGCACAAAGGCCTCCCGATGAGCCTAACTTGGGCCACGTGGCCCCCCATTCGATGGGATCAGATTCTCGAACCATCTAAACCTCCAGAAGAGGAAGAAAAAGATGAAGACGAAGAAGGAAGTCAAATACAGCACCTTCAAGACCAGGTTACTCTGACACATGTTCTCAACCAGGGGCACAACCTGCCCACTTCAGCATCAATCAACCAGGGGCGCAACCTGCCCACTTCAGCATCAATCAACCAGGGGCACAACCTGCCCGCTTCAATTTCAGCCAGTCAGGGGCACAACTTGCCCATCTCAGCACCAATCAGCAAGGGGCACGACTCGCCCATCTCTGCAAAGTCAACTTCATCAATCATTAGCCAGGGGCAGAAGCAGCCCATCCATTGGACCAAGAAAGGGAAGTGGCCAGCCCTAGATTGGTCTGATGTTCAGATTCCAAACTTATGTCTAGCCGTGGAACCAGACGAACTGCAATGCGAGGTAAGTGACCCGGGAGGGACTGAGTGCGACTCAGATCTCGAACCCGACCAGCGAGAAGTCATGGTCATTGGGCCAGGCCATGATTCTCCGCCCAAATCATCAACCCCCACCTCTCCAGGGGAAGAAGTGTGGGGTCCTGAATGGTCATCTGTTCCCCTAACTTTTGAATCAGCCAACGAGCCATCTGAGGGCTCTGGCTTCCAAAAAAACGCCTGTCTAAGCAGTGACCAGAACTTTGGAACAAGTTGGGCTCAATCATGGTCTGCAATGCCCGCTTGTTCAAGGTCCCGTGAATTTCAAAAAACCAAAAAAATAAAAAAATTTCAAAAGCCAAAAACATCTAACATTTCCATTTCAGAAAATTCTCAAAAACCAAAAAACATTTCTTTTCCTGCATTCAATAGTGTGCCAAGTTCGTCTAAAGAGTCGCATGAGTTTGAAGTCTAATCATATGATTTCGACATCGAATTAGACTTCGAGCTCATGGGTCTGGACGAAGCTCGGGATGAGGAAGATGATGATCCTGCTCCCGAACTTGAGGATCTCCTCAAAAAGTTTGAATCTAAAGCCAATGTTGTAGCCGATGATTTCGAGATAGTAAACTTGGGGACACCTGAGATCCCTAGGGAAGTACGCATTGGAAGATCGTTGCCACCTGAGATGAAACAGAAAATGATATAGTTCCTAGCTCCAAGATTGTCCAACTTCGCATTCTCATATGAAGACATGCTGGGGCTCGATGAAGAGCTCGTTGTACACCATCTGCCAACCAAGGCAGATATGAAGCCAGTAAAGCAGAAACTCCGAAGAATGAAGCCAGAATGGGCTCTGAAAGTCCGAGATGAAGTCATCAAGCAGTACAACGTGGGATTCTTGGTAGTCTCCAACTACCCTGAATGGCTCGCCAACATCGTACCAGTACCGAAGAAGGATGGCAAGGTTCGAATGTGCATCGACTTCCGAGATCTCAACAAAGCCAGTCCTAAAGATGACTTCCCTTTGCCACATATCGACACTCTGGTCGACAACACTGCTGGATACAAGGTCTTCTCATTCATGGACGGGTTCTCAGGTTACAATCAAATCAAGATGGCAATCGAAGACCGCGAGAAGACATCATTCATCACTCCCTGGGGAACCTTCTGTTACAGGGTGATGCCGTTCGGTCTAAAGAACGCAGGAGCAACATATCAGCAAGCAATGACAGCATTATTCCATGACATGATGAACAAAGAGCTTGAAGTATATGTGGACGACATGATCGTCAAATCTCGCACAATTGAAGGACACTTTGAAGATCTGAAGAAGTTATTCAACAGATTAGAAAAGTATAAGCTCCGTCTCAACCCTCAGAAATGTGTCTTCGGTGCAATGGGAGGAAAGCTCCTCGGCTTTATGGTGAGCGAGGATGGCATCAGGGTCGACGAGACCAAAACCAGAGCAATCATCGAGATGCCCCCTCCTAGAACAGAGAAGGAAATTCGTGGCTTCCTCGGCAGAATTCAATACATCAGCCGCTTCATCGCACAGCTCACACCTATTTGTGAGCCCATATTCAAGCTCCTTCGGAAGAACGTTCCAAAATAATGGAATGATGATTGCCAAGTCGCTTTCAACCGCATCAAGAAGTATCTCATGAATCCTCCAGTTCTAGTGCCGCCCACTCCCGGACGACCACTATTGTTATACATCTCGGTAGCAGCAGAAGCCATTGGCTGTGTCCTCGGCCAGCACGACGAAACCGGGAAGAAGGAACAAGCAATATATTATTTGAGCCAAAATTTCACTAACTACGAGACCAGGTATTCCCTGATCGAGAAAGACCTGCCTCGCCCTAGTCTGGGCAACTCAGCGACTCCGTCAATACATGATTGCATTCCCTATTCTCCTCCTCGCTCACATGGATCCGCTCAAGTACCTGTTCGAGAAGCCGGCACTCACTGGAAGGATAGCTAAATGGCAGCTACTCCTGTCTGAGTTCGACATCACCTATGTCACTCAGAAGGCAATCAAGGGGCAGGCCCTCGCCGATCATCTTGCCGCCCACTCCCTCCTGGATTATCAGCCACTCAAGACGTTCTTCCCTGATGAAGATCTCTTGCTCATTGAAGAGGATGAAAAGAAGAAGAAAGGTGAGTGGACGTTATTCTTCGACGGCGCAGCAAATGCTAAAGGGAGTGGTATTGGAGCAATCCTATACTCTCCAGACGATGTCCCTATTCCTATCTCAAGGCGCATAGCATTCGAGTGCACCAACAACATGGCAGAGTACGAAGCATGCATCGCCGGCTTAAGGGAAGCCATAATCTTGGGCGTCAAGAAGCTACGAGTATTTGGAGACTCACAGCTCATCATCAATCAGACCAATGGCGAATGGAAAACCAAAGACGAGAAGTTGATACCATATCATGTGTATCTTGAAAATTTGATCGAGGAGTTCAAAGAAGTCACCTTCTCATACATGCCCAGAGCCAAGAACCAGTTTGCGGATGCTCTCGCCACACTTGCATCAATGCTCGAGATCCCGAAAGGAGCTTCAGAATGGGATCTCACAGTCGAAATTCAAGAAGAACCGGCCGTTTGCTTGCAAATAGAAGAAGCCGAAGCTGTCCCTGACAAACCCTGGTATGCCGACATCAAGAAATATCTCGAAACCCAGGAGTATCCAGAGTCAGCAACAGCGACAGATCGCCGAACCATCCAGCGTTTGGCCGGCCAGTTCACCATCAGTGGCGAAGTTCTTTACAAACGATCCTATAATCACATCCTCCTTCGATGCGTCGATGAAACAGAAGCTGCAAAGATCATGGGAGAAATACACGAAGGAATCTGTGGCCCACACATGAATGGGCACATGATGGCAAAAAAGATTTTGCGACTCGGCTACTATTGGCTCACCATGGAGACAGACTGTTGCCAGCACGTCAGAAAATGCTTCAAGTGTCAGGAGCATGCGAATCAAATCCATGCCCCATCATCAGAGTTGTACAATCTGACGACTCCCTGGCCCTTCTCCATGTGGGGACTCGACATCATCGGCAAGATCAGTCCCAAAGCATCAAATGGTCACGAGTACATACTTGTGGCAGTCGACTACTTCACCAAGTGGGTAGAGGCAGCCTCCTACACCACAATTGCAGCATCTCAGGTGATCAAATTCATGAAGAACAACATCATATGCCGGTATGGAATCCCTAATGCCATCATCACAGATAATGGGACCCCGTTCGTCAACAAGAAAATGGATGACTTCCTCAGCAAGTTCAAGATCCAACATCATCGATCAAGCCCCTACCGTCCTCAGATGAATGGTGGGGTAGAAGCCGCAAACAAGACAATCGTCAGGATACTCGAGAAGATGGTCGTGACCTATCGAGATTGGTCAGATATGCTCCCATATGCACTTTGGGCCTATCGAACGTCTGTACGGTCTGCTACGGGCGTTACTCCTTTCGAGCTTACCTATGGAATGGAGGCAGTTTTGCCAGTCGAGGTGGAAATACCATCACTACGAGTGTTACTAGAAAGCGGAATTGAAGAAGGAAAATGGCAACGGGCCAGGTTCGATCAGTTGCAGCTAGCAGATGAAAAGCGCATGCGTGCACTAAGTCATTCCCAGTGCTATCAGAAAAGGATCGCTCGGGCTTACAACAAGAGAGTCCGAAAAAGGAGTTTCAAGGTAGGCGACATGGTCATGAAGAAGATTCTACCATCGCACCTTCCGGATTCCAGAGGAAAGTTCAAACCCTCGTGGGACGGGCCACTGATCATCAGAGAAGTACTTCCCGGAGGCGCCCTCAGACTCACCAGCATGAGAGGGGTGGATCTTCCTGAGCCAACCAACGCCGACAACGTGAAGATCTTTCACGGGTAAGCCATTCTGACCTTATCAAGAGTTACTTTAATAGAGCTGAAGTCAAGAGGTCGAAGCTAAGACCTCTGAGAAATCATCCCGTCCACCAATACGTGTTTCAAATAAGGAGAGTCAAAAGAGAAAATACAAATACAAAAAAGAAAGAGGAGGAAAAATACAAAAAAAAAGAAGAGAAAAAGAATACAAAAGAAAAAAAAAAGAAGAAAAGAGAAAGAAAAAGGGAAGCCAAAGCAAAGCACCCAAGAAAAAATCAACCCAAGAAGAAACACAGTCATCCATCCATTCATCTCAGAGGGGTCTTTAGCAAAGACCGAAAGCTCTATCATCGTAACTTAGGATAAGGGCTGAAAGACTGCAATCGGCCGGCAATGACGGATTCCCGACCTCTAGCCGCCGCAGTTATCCAAAGATCCAGAAAGAAAAGAGAAGAAAAACAAAAAGAAAATGTGTGCCTAAACAAAGAGGGCGGAGTGAAAACCCGAAAGGGCGCTCCGAGTAAAAACAGTGGGCATACAGCGGACTTGGTGAAAACCCGAAAGGGCGCCAAGGGTAAAAACAGCATAGCTGCCAAGGGGCAGGCAAGATCAAATACCCGGGACGTGGTGAAAACCCGAAAGGGCACCACGGGCAAAAATGACGGGAAAAAGCCGGCTGTAGTGAAAACTCGAAAGAGCGCTGCAGGCAAAAATGGCGAATAAAAAGAAAAAAAAAAGAAAAAATAAAAAGTGCAGGTACCAAGAAGTCAGACAATCTAGATCGGTTCAAGCAGTGAAAGTGCAAGAACAAGAAGAAGTGCAGTCAGGAACAAAGAGCTCTACAAGTTCTGACAATCTCAGGAGGCAACAGTTTCCGTTGCCTACATCTCTAGGGAACCAAAGGAACACACAAGTCAAATCTCGAGACATCGGTCAAAGCATTGGCTGAGCCCCAGTTCTGATTCCTATATCCCGACACAAAACCCAGACACACTCACAAGACAACTCATGGCACAATAGATTCTCAAAAAGCTTTCTTCTTTTTTCACTAAAAGCATCATATTTCTTTTACACATATCATATCATCTTTTTCAAAAAATACAAAAAAAATGCATCATCATCATCAATTATATATGCAAAAAAATCAGTGTGCAGGTGGCCAACATAATCAACCTCTACCCTCCTCCTCGGCCACATCAGGTGAGTCCTCTGACTCATAATGAAGTAGTCTCACTCTCAACCTGCTCACCTCCATACGCAGGTAATGCACCTCATCGCGCTCAAGGGTACGGATCGCTGCCTCCTCGTCAGACAACCTCCGATCGGCAGCCAATCTCCTCGACATCATCTCACAATGATACCGAAGTGCGGAGATCTCAGACAGCAAATGGCCATGAGTGGCCAAAAGGAAGCCAGGATCGATAAACGGACGCTCCTCAAAAGGTTCATATGAACCAGATGAAGAGCCAGCATCTCCAAGAATATCCTGCTCATCCTCATCAGCAGTCTGGTGCCAACAAGGGATACGTCGATACAAAGACTGCTCAGCAACCCAATACTGATATGGGGCGGTCGCCATCGAAAAAGTCCGCAGCTCAAAACCCAGTAAATCGGCAGTCAAGTAACTCGCCCAAGAACAATCAATCCGGGTCCTAAAGTCAGAGGATCTGGATGGAAGTGCTCGACGCCCGATACCCGTGAAAGTGAAAAGAGGAACATCCTGCTCGTATCCAAACTGCCGCAGGAACCGAATGGGATGGTAAGAAAAGTAAGATCGAAAGCCTACCAACATCAGAGGAAGGCGGTGTGCATCGCAAAGCACTGGAGGAAGTGAAAGCCAAGATGACTCCCAACGAACGTTCTAGTCACGAAGTTCAGCAAACATCCTGCGATACAAGGGCTCGCTCATCCTAGCTGTAGGCGGAAGGAACTCCATGATATAACACATGATATCAGAGCCAGGGATGCCAGGAAGAGGTACAGAAACGGTCAAAGAAAGACGCTCCCATAGCCAGACCTGATCACAAAAGAAGTTCAGCTAGAGCAAAACAAGTCCTGACAAAGCAAAAGGAAAAGGTGTAGGAGAGATACCTGAAGAAATGCACAGCAGCCGCGAAGGACACGAGTGCGGCCCAAGGCGCAGTCGGTCAGCCCATCGAATAGCTCGGCCAAGATGAGAGAAATGATCCCCTGCCTACGAATAGCTCGGCTTATCACCTCAAAAAGCAAAGGAGTCTGGGACCTGCGCCATCCCGAGAACAGCACCTCAGCTATCAAACAGAACATCAGTGCATTCCGAGCAAATGTAGAACCAGCCACACTCTAAGGACCAGAAAAAAGATCATACAGCAGGTCCAAAGAGAACACTACAGCATCCTGGCCACCAGCTGCAGGCCGAACAAGATAGGGGATCCCGAACCAGTTCTGCGGTGTAGCAGTCTTCGGCGACGTCTTCGGCGAAAAATATTGAGCATAATCCCAGGGTAGGCCTGTCAAGCGTGCAAGCTCCTCCAAAGAAGGCCCCATCTCCATATCGTTGAACGCAAACAAGTTCAACGAAGGGACCCAGTCAATCAAGGCAGCTCCAAGCATCCTCCAATCAATATCAACTTTGGCCATATGGATCAGACCGCCAAAGCCATAAGACTCCAAATCTCGAATCTCATAAACTGACAAGCTGTCAAGACAAGCAAGCAGTCGTGGCAAGCAGGAAGAACGAGGAAGCAGCTGACAAGTCCTCACTGGTACCCCCTCCAAAACAAAAGGCCCAGAAATCGAAGACAGCTCATCAAGGATCGGAAGGTCAACGGGCGAAGGAGAAGGAAAAGCTGGAACCTCTGCAGACTCGACAGCCCCTGACCTGCCCTCAGTGATGGCTATGTCTGATATAGCCGCATCGCTGTCTGAAACTGTCATAATCTCAGCCGCATGAGAAGACTCGCCCACCTCATGAACAGAGTGTGCAAAGGATCGATGACCAGGGGAAGGACAATGCTCTCCATCAAAAGGGCTATCAGTAAAGATCACACCGCACATCGTGGCATCCTGGCTAATCGGACCGTCAAAAAATACATCTGAACCATCAAAAGGGGTCCCGGCAGCCCCGATCGAAGAATCAACGGTCAGATCTGGACCTGCGGCCTCCTCCAACAGGAAATCATGAATCCAATCATCGTCCTGGTCGATCAAAGGGATCATCGAGGCATCCACACCGCCCATCATCAAGGGGACATCATCGATGATCACATCAAGTCCACCCAAGCAAGTATGCCGCACAACTGGGCCATCATCAAGAGCATCCAAACCGTCAAAGGTATCATCTGAGCCATCCACCCCATCCAAGCATGAGATCAGCCCATCTATGTCCATCATGGTCCCATCACCACCATCCATCACATCATCCATGGGGCCCACACTCAAGGGATGCATAGCCTCACCTATGTCCCATCCCATCATCCTATCTATACCATCCATTCCTCCCATAATGAGGGGCCCATTCAAATCTGAAAATCCAGCCATCCCACCATTAATGGAGCCATTCAAAACTCCACCAACCACCATCCCTAGCCCCTCATCAATGCTTCCATTCAATGCCCCATCTCCACCACCCATTAAAGGCATCTCCCCATTATCAAAGCTCAGTTGACAATCTGAAGCGTGGGACCCACCTTGGACAGCCCCCACAGCCCCTAAATCACCACCATCCATGGCCCAAGAAAGGACAAAGCAAGATGAGGACAAGATGATGAGGAAAGAGGAGACAAAGAGAAGATTCATTGTTGGGACGAACCTGAACGTACACAGCAGGTGGGGACAGCAGCAACAGGGACCAGGGAATGTCCGAGCACGAGCCAGCCCAGGCCGCTTAAGAGACAAGCTCTGGGCGGCCTGCCCTGGGCCGCTCGTACGGACGCGGTTCCTCTCTCTCCGCGGGATTGGCTCCAGGGTTCTTGGTAGGTGAGGCTGACAGTCCACGTTAGCAGATGGCGCTCCATGGGCCGCCCAAGGCTCCGGTCACCCCCAGATTTCGATTGAAGCTGATCAAGATCATACAAAAGGTGCCCTACCGGTCCAATCATGAAGCAATGAGGCCAGAACAGGGCTGATCAAGCCAAAGAAAGGGAAAGGTGATCAAGTGGGGGCCACGAGCAATTCGAACCACTCTAAGATCAGATCATCATGATCTAAACCATTGAAGGATCTACATGAGCCACCAAACAACAAGATTAAAGGGCTGATCATCAAAAGAAGGACCAGAATCCAAGATCCAATCATCAAGTGGGCCCACAAAGCCAAGTCAAGTGATCTGAGATGTTCAAGTCATCATCCACACCATGAGAAGCCTTCTTAGCCTCACAAATCATCAAAAGAGGTGCCCCAAAGTAAAGCTAAGGTCTCAAGTGGGCCCACAGAACCGAATCTATCAATCTGAACCATTCAAGGGCTAAATCATCAAGATCCAAACTATTGGAAAGCTTATACAAGTCATGGAGCAGCAAGATCAAAGGTTCGATCATCAAAGGAAGGGCCCGAATCCAAGATCTAATTATCAAGTGGGCCAACAAGGCCTAATCAAGCAATCTGAACCGTTCAAGTCATCATCCATGCAGTTAAGAAGCCTCATCTTCCACAAATCATTAAGGAACAAGTCAAAGGTCAAAGCTTCCAGACATCATCAAAGAATCTTGAGACAAATCAAAGATTATATATTCATTCAAAAAAGCTTGATACAAAAGAAGATAAAAGCAAAAATACAAGGCCATGCAAAGCAGAGCACCCGAGCAGGCTACAAGTCGCCAATATAATCATCATCGTCCCTCCTCGCGTCCCGCTCCCGACGATAAAGATCCATCAAAGGAGCAGTCACCGAACCTCCAGCATACCTGCGGCGGCCACCTGGAACATAAAGTGAAGGAAGTAGAGGCCCCTGGCCGAACAGCAGATACCACTCATCATAATCACGATCCGGGATCGTGAAACGGAATCCGGACTGGCCCACGAGAGCTCCAACTCTCTCATCAACTGGCATCCGAGCAGCTGGAGGAGGTGCAGAACAAGGGACCCGAGCCACCCCGGTGACTTGCCGAAGCAACCTCTCCCCCAAGTACCACTGGAAAGACTCAGCGTCAGAAAGCATGATACGGAGACATGAAGCATCGTATGCCTCCACACGCTGGGGGGTGTAATAGAGAGGGAAACTGGCATACGGCATCCGAGCGAGTTGCAGCAAATATAGTCACCACGATCAATTACAGTACGGCACGAGGGCAAAGACAAGCAAGATACTTACGTCCTCGACAGTCAGCCCGTCTATGTCAGCACGCCAATTGTCCCCGGGAACTCGGGAATTCCGCTGACGGTTTTGTTGGTGCCAGTACATGTGGCGATACTGAGAGGGCTCAACATCATCCCTCATCCTCGGCGCGAGATGAGGAAAATGGTCATAAAAGCAGGTCTGGACAAAAGCATAGCTAATGATCAGAGGGGGAAAGAAGGCAAATGACTCCAAGGAAGATGAAAGAAGAAATACCTCAACAACAGGCCAGAAGCCTGTGAAGGACCGGCTATGCCGACAGGTCTTGTCCAGACCTTGAAAAATACGGGTCAAGATAGCCCCATTCCAGTTATAGGGGTGATGAAGATCCTCGACTAAACGAAGAAATTTAAGATCAACTCTCTCATTCGCATGGTAGAAAAGAAAGGATCCAAAAAGCATAAGTAATCATGGTCCGCGCTTTGTGGAGGGCCTCTCGCTCAGTGGTGGGGATGACGGAGGCAAAACTGTTGTAGAACCATCGCATCTTCACTTGATGGCCTTGGAATTCACCCTCGGGTGGGACGTCACCCACAAGTCGTAGCCAGTCGGTGGAAGTGAGAGGAGCTAGAGAGCTGACTTGAGGAACAATCGTTCCATGGAACGGGAAGCCTATCTGCATGTAAATATCCAAGGGGGTTATTCCCCATTCTCCACAAGGGAGCTGGAAGGTGTCGGTCTCATCCCGCCACCGCTCACAAAGGGCCGCGAGCATCATGCGGTTAGCATCGTTATTATGGAAGCGTAAGGAGAGGAGGCCAGCAAAAGGAGTACCATCTAGTACTCGTTCAAGCAAGGGCTGTGGATCCTTCATCCAGTCATCCCAGCGATCCCTGGTACCTCGACCCTTGATAGCGGGAAGAGGTTGATGCTCCATGGCTAAGGAACACATGTGGTCCCCTCGGCGGACAATGAAGGCGGGATCATCTTCATCAATCACTCGGTGACGTCTGGTACCATCCGCCATTGAATCCTACAAACTTGGCAAGGTAAGTACCTATCCCTTACCCGTTAAAATCCAAATTATCATCCAAGAAGCCCATGGGTTTGGACTCACATTCAAATGCAAGATCTAAAGTCCAACTCCATGTGTCACCAAGGATGTATGTTGAGCCCATTGGAAAAAGAAAGGCCCACCTTAAAGAAGGTTGCATGGCATGCCTTAGGCAAGAAAAGTCTATCATCCAAGGACACATTTTGGACAACAAGTACACTCAAGTGCCATGGGGTGAGAATCCTACTTCATATGAAGCCCCTCTTCAAAGTCCATATGTGGCCAAGGATTGATCCACTTTTATGCCAAGGCCATGATTCTCACTTAAGATGTTTCCACCTTTTTACACATGTGCATGGACAAGTGGGGAATAGAAAGGAAGTGGGCCCCCAAGAGCAACCCAAATGCCTCATCTCAATGGATGGGAGAGAGCACATAGCCCACTTTGAAGAACATGAGGACCCATTCATGGGTTAACCATGGGCAACCTTATGTGCCTCATCTTGATGAAAGTTTTGACCATGAGAATACAACATGGCGGTCCACCCACAAACGTATGGATCAAAGAGGCCAATGGTAAAAATTTTGATGCACATAGCCCACATGAGGAGTCAAAGTTGGAAATGCCCATGTAAAGGCAAGTTTGGGCAACTTATGTGCACCAATTTCTTTACCAAAAAGGGAGACCATTTGAGCACAAAGAGGGCATGACTTGATGAGTCACCCAACCATCATGAAAATGGATAAGAATGGTACACATAGCCCACTTGAATATCAAAATCCAAAATGTCCCAAGGCATGGGACAAAAATGGGCAACTTATGAGTATCATTCTTTCCCACAAATTGAAAGAAAAATCACTCATACTTGAGAATGATGGTGGATGACCCACCAAGCCCCCAAAGAAAAGATCAAGAAGCCATGGTTGTATGGATAGCTCACTTGAGAATCATCCATTTGAGGTTGATAACATCTAAGGAAACTCTTGAGAACCACCTTCCTCCCACAAAAAAAAAAAAAATCATTTGAACTTAGTGAGATTGTGGGAACAACTCACTCATGGGACTTGTAGATGATCAAGTAACTCAAGTCCTCCATTCATCAAATGAAAAAGCATGAAAAAGAAAGATCCTACATAAACAAAGTGTAGTGGGGCACACATGGTTCAAAGAAGTACCCAAGTTTCAATGAAGGCCCAAAAGCCCATCCATATGGAAAGATTCTAAGGAACCCACCACACCTTGTACATAAGGATGTACATCATAATCAAGAGATGATGGAAGACTTGGGCCACTTGTCCATAGAGGCCCAACTATGAAATCTAGCCCACTTGAGATCCAAATGAAAAATGGGCTAGTCATCTTGGTCCATACATATGTGAAGAAGAGGGGGTCACCCAAAGTAAGCCCCATGAGCCCAAAACTTGAGATGGGCCCTACCATGCCCATGGGCCCAAATCTTGGAAAGAAGATGGAAAAGAAAAAGAAAGCTCCAAAGGAAATGACAAGAAAGAGAAAGTAAGAGGGAGCCCAAAATGAAGCATTGGGCCCATCAAATACACCAAGGGCCATGACTTCACTTTGAGCCCATTTGATACATATAAAGAGAGGCCCAACTCCCATGAAAAAGATAAAGTATTTTGCCATGCACACTTGATAACATGGCAAAATCACCCTTTACATACACATGAAGGGAGTGTGAAAAGAAGAAAGAAAAATGAAGTGGAGAGCTCGCAATGTCCTTCTCCATGCACCACCTTTGAAAAAGACTTGAGATCTAGAAAAAGGTCAAGAATACTTGGGCCCACCTTCACACCTCTTGGAATAGCTACGTGAAGAAAAGAAAGGAACCATGAGAAGAGATAATGAAGAAAGAAAAGGATAAGAAAAGAGAAAAGAAGTGGTCCATACCTTTACCACTCACCAAAGAAGGACCACCTTGCTGCCCCAAGACTTCTCTAAGGCCCACCACTTGAGGAGAGCAAAGGACCACCAAAGAAGAGAGAGAAAACTTGAAGAAAGAGAGAGTATGAGAGAGAGAAGAGAGAGATTGCACGTTTGAGGGGGCAAGGGTGCCCCATGTTATATAGAAAAGGGGAGGGCACCCTTTTACCCAGCCCACTGAAAAGACCAGCAGGCAGAGATCGGTCGGGCGGCCCATGGGAGGCCGTCCTAGCCCCTACCTAGGTGAAACGACCTCTCTCCCCCTCTCCTTGGGAAGAACTCCTCCTTGGGAAGGGTGGTTGCAAGTGAATCTTGTACCTCCATGTAAGATTGAAGTGATGGAAGAGAATGGTGAGAAAAAGAAAGAAATCTCACCAAAATCTCATCTCATGAGAAATGGGTGAGAAATTGGGTTGATGATGTGGAAAAGTTCCATGGAATTTTCAAAGAAAAGAAAGAAAAATTTGACTTGGTCAAACAATGATCTCAACCATCCAAAGGCATGACCAGATGATCCAAGCCATTCCAAGAAGAATCCCAAGAATCTCCGCCCTTGATTACTGTTCACTTGTACAAAATTAGGTCCGAAGACCTTAAACTACGTCGGGATCAAGATCCCGAGGGATTTTCAATAAAAACCGGCATCGGTCTTCTTCAAGATCTGGTGGCACCGGACATTTTCTAAAAAACAAAAAAAAATGTGATTTCCAGCACTCGCTTGTACAAAATTTGGTCCGAAGACCTTAAACTACGTCGGGATCAAGATCCCGAGGGATTTTCAATAAAAGCCGACATCGGTTTGGATCGAATCAAGACCTGACGATCTCGGACATTTTCAGAAAACAAAAAAAATATATCTGCCCCTTTTGTACAGTTTCAGGGTCCGAAGACCTTAAACTACGTCGGGATTGACATCCCGAGGGACTTTCAATAAAAACCAGTGTTGATCTTGACCGCTCAAATTGAGATTTGACAGCCTGGAACATTTTCAAAAAATCACAAAAAGAATGTATTTTCAGCATGTACATATTTGCGGTCCGAAGACCTTAAACTACACTGGGATTAGTTTCTCGGGGGACCTTTCTCGCTTTCAACAAAAACCGGCATCGATCCCGGCCATTCGAGCCAGGATCTGATGACCCGGATCATTTCAAAAATACCAAAAACATTTTAAAGCTTTCCATAAAAACCAGTGTCAATCTCGATTACTCGAGTTAAAGGCTGGAACTTTTTTTAAAAAAATATATATATAAAATATAAAACAAAAAAAATTTTCACCACCAGTTTCAACCACACCAATTTATCCCCAGCGGTCCGAAGACCTAAAACTACACTGGGATTAACTTCTCAGGGGCTTTCTTTCCTAACCTGTTCCAGACATGGCTGACACTTGATCGTACGGGTGTCTGGAATCTTTTAAACAGGTACGGGCTGAGGCGGGCAGAGCTCCGCAATCCTGTTCGTGTTGAACGCACCGTGATAGACAACCTTGACTTGGAAGTCGCTGTTGAATCTGACGGATGTTCCCTGTTCCTAAAACTCATGAAGGGGATTAAGGCTGTTGGGAGGTGAAGCTCACCCTCACGAAATTGTGAGCAACGTAAGACCCCAAACTGGATTGACTAAGGAAAATGTGAGGATGTGGCTCATCTTGTGGCCGAAGGAGTCCGTCGGACGATACGTGGTCTATGTGCATTGCACATGAGGAACAGGCAACTTTGTGGGTGTGTTGACTGAAAACCCTCAAAATCCCCTCATCCGAAGATGTAAAACTACGGCACTTAACTGTGTGAGACTCGTCTTGCTCGCTGACGTAAAATGGATCGGGTGCCTTACCAGCAGTAGAAGCTGGAAGTGGATGAAAATTCCATACTTTTCCCTGCATTTCAGAAAAATCACAAAATACCAAAAACATTGCAAAATCACCTTTTCAAAAATCAAAAAAATATTTACCTTGCTTTCAAATCAAAATATTCTCAAAAATCAAAAAAATATTTTCCTTGCTTTCAAATCAAAATATTCTCAAAAATTAAAAAAATATTTCCCTTCCTTTCAAATCAAAATATTCTCAAAAATCACAAAAATATTTCCCTTGCTTTCAAATCAAAATATTCTCAAAAATCACAAAAATATTTCCCTTACTTTCAAACCAAAAATATCGTCAAAAGTCATAAAAAAAATTCTCTTGCCTTCAAAGAAAATATTTCGAAAATCACAAAAAAATATTTCCTGTGTTTTCAATAAACTGATCTCTATCCTGACCTCTCAGGTAAAGATTCGAACCCAAATATCTGCAAAAATCACAAAAATGGTCAGTATCCCCAGCACTACACTTCAGGAGTCTTGAACTCCACTCTCTTCACAATTTGGAATGACGGATCCGATCGCCCGCAAATTGGAATCTTGACCAAAACGGGCAACCAAACACCATCTCAATCACATGTATGCCCAGAAGAACATCTTGAAGTCGGATAGCATCCTCGTACATTCTCATTAGCAAAGAAACAACATCTTGGGACGATGGACCTGATCGACCACGGGTCGGGATCTTGACCAACCCACTGACCAAACATCCGCATTAAAAGAAAATCCCCAGGGGGCACAACCCTGCAAGCAATAAGCTCAAAGTTCTCTGCACCCACAGCAAAAGCAAAATCATCAAACGAGAAGAGAATGAGCCAAGTCATGCATCCATCATGCATCTCCATGCATCAGCATCCATTGCATCAATCATCATGTTTACTTGCTTTCAAAATAAAGTCGGTTAGCTAAGGACCCCACAGGCACCCCTGGTGGAGGCACATGCAAACCGTATTTCCATTTCAAAAAAAAAAGGGACAAAAAAACATATTCCTATTTGCAAATAAAAACCCCACGGAGTATCACTCCCCAGAGTGGGTATCTTTTCAAAAACCCAAAAATATTTTCTCAGTAGAGCGTTCTGCCTCCAAAACACCAGGAGATCTTCCATATCTCTGGGTAGGAGCCAACGCAAAAATCAAATAAGATCCGATGTCTCGCGGTTTCCCCGGAGATCATCGGATCCAATGCACTCAAAGTACGGTCGAACTGAACTCCAGTGTCAGTGCGGTCGTACCACATGCCAAGATACGAAAAGATGAAAGCCAAAAGGCTCGGTCACAGAAACCATTTGAACAGGTGGAAACGATGAATTGTAACCCAAGTATCAAAATCAGCAGATTGGGTGGAAAGAGCTCACCCGCACATACCTAGGCGTGGATGCCTGAAGTACCTTGACTGAGTCCAAGTCGGCGTAGTAGAATCCCGTAAGACTATCTGACGCAGGGCGTCTAACCACTTTGAAAGTCAAGCGAAACAAGTACTCCTGGAGTGATCTGGGAAAACATCAAAACATCACACAAACAGTCTCAGGGTCAGCAACCTCGTAAGACTGTCGACGCAGAGGCTCTGCTGTACCTTTCCGATGTTAGTACCGATCGGGAATGGAAGGGTTGCGATTGGGTACCCAGGTTGCAGCGCATGCAGGGACAATCGCAACGTTTTCTCCAAACTCCCGCGATATGTACGAGTGATCGATTTCCAAACGATCAACTGGCACAGATGCAAGGCAAGCAATGATTTCAGATCATGATCCATGAATGACCGAGTCAGAAGTGGGGTGTCCACTCGCTTTGGCATTCGGTTGCACGCAACCTCTGCCAAAGAGGGGCATCTGTAGACACCCCACCTTCGGCTACACTGTTGGTAGAAATAGCTGGATGAATGGAGGACCATACCCCCAAATCCCAAGCCCAAACTCAGCCAAACTCACCCTTGTAGGCCCCATTCCATAGCCCAGATCAAGCCTGAACCCAGTCAACCCAGTCTTAAATATCAGCCTGAAAAACCTCCAGAAAAAAGGCTAGTAAAAAAATCCTAAAAAAGTCAAACTCACTGGGTCAACCCGCTGAGTCAACCCGCTGAGTTAACCCGTTGAGTCAACCCGTCGAGTCAAAACACCAAGTCAAAACACCAAGTCAAAACACCGAGTCAACCCGTCGAGCCAACCCGTCGAGTCAAATCACCGAGTCGACCCGCTGAGTCAACTCACTGAGTCGACCAACGAGTCCAACAGCAGCCCCGAGGGAGCGGCCGTACTCGCTGGAAACCGAGGAGAGGCCGTACGGGTGGCCCATAGCAGGCCGCCCAGAAAAAATTACGAGAGCTGCCACTCTCCGCTGCTATAAATACCCCCCTCCCCTTCTCATTTCAATAAGCCCTTCGAGTCCAGAGAGAGTCCATCCTTTCGAGTGCCCTTAGCCCATTTTCCCACCAAGGAGAGCCCGAGTGAGGAGAGCCTAGCCCTGGTCCAGCCCAGCCTGACCACTGGTCCAAGTCTCCCAAGCCATCCAAGTCTTGATCCAGCCACTCGAAGCCAACCCTTGCGGCACCTCCGTCCACCCAGCTACTCATTTTCCAGCATCATCTCATTTGCATCTAGCATAAGTGCAACATTTACTTTTCTTCCAACCCCCCTGCTTCACTACAAGCACCTTGATTACTCAAGCACACATGCATATGTCTTTATATTAAGCACCTGTCAGTTCGAGCGTATGCTCTGGGCTTGCCCGTTGTTGGAACCTGCCCATCAGAAACTCTTACTGTTCAGACCTGCATTCATGCTTCACTAAAGCACCTTGATTATTCAAGCACACTGCATACGTCTTATATTAAGCACCTGTCAGTTCGAGCGTACGCTCTGGGCTTGCCCGTTGTTGGAACCTGCCCATCAGAAACTCTTACTGTTCAGACCCGCATTCATGCATCATGTCATTCATGAGAATATACGAAGATTAAATTAGACTTTCAAGTATTCGATCGATTCTGTGAAGTAGAGACCGTACTTCGGTACGGGCAGTGTGTGGGGTGTTTAACCTCTCCCCACCCTGTAACCGTGATCCCTTACCTTGAATCTCTGGCCGCAGATCAAAAGGAGTCATTTTAGAGGAAGGAATCTTAGGATCCCCTTCTCTAACGTTTCTACGGGGTCTAGCCGACTGTAGATTCGAAATAACTGGCTAGTGGCGACTCTGGTCTTATATAAACTCACTTAAATATATCCAGCTCAACACAAAAACCAAACAAAGCCCTCGAGAACGAAGCAAGCCAGTGGCACAAACGGCGATTTCGCACGCACACACCTCTTCTTCTTCTTCTTCCGAAAGGAAAGGGAGAACGACGTCGTGTGGGAGCGCGGAAAAATCGGCGAGGGTCCACAGTCATACATTCCATGACGATGCCCAGATCAAAAGTTACGACTGATTTATGGTCAACACTTCAAATGATAATTTCTTTCTATCCTGAATAAATTTCTCTAAATCAAACACATACCCAGTTACGTCATATCCTATGTAGGACTAAGACCAGTTATAACAAACTACTTCCGCTTATGTTTGGGTTTCTTATGGGCACGGTTTGGGTGGATCCCCGGATCCACTGAGGTCGGTGGATCCCCTACTGTGGGGCCACTATGATGTATGTACCGTACATCTACACCGTCCATGCATTTTGAAAGCTTATTTTAGGGCATTATCCAACAAATGAAGCAGATCCAAATCTTAGGTGGATCATACCATATGAAATAGTATTGATTGAATCCACACCATTAAAAACTTCATGAGGGCCACTGGAATGTTTATTTTCCATCCAACTTGTTGAAAAGGTCACAAAGACCTGGATGAAGATACCAAATAAAAATCAGCTTGACCCAAAACTTTTGTGACCCATGAGAAGCTTTTAATGGTTGAGTACCATTGTTTACTGTATTATGGTCCACCTAAGATTTGGATCTACTTCATTTTTTAAATCATGCTCTAAAATTGAGTTTTTAAAATGAATGGACAGCATGAATTTAATACACACACATCACACAGTGGACGGCATGGTAAGGGATCCACCCACCTCGGTGGATCCGGGGATTCAGTAAAGCCGCGCCCATTTCTTTTGGTCCAGCTATGCTAAGAATGCATCTGTGGCTCACTCTACATTACAAGGTAGTGTAAGAAAATGCTTGCTATTGTTGCATGATGCCTGGACAAGTTGGTGTGTGCAAATCGCAGATATCCAACCTATTTAACATGGTTACCTACTGGGAAATTGGGATGCCCCATCATGAAAAGATGTTGCCCATGAGTTTTTAAAGTCTAAAATAGCATATTACTAAGTTTTCTTTAATATAATTTTTAAGAAAAATCCATTGGTTTATTAGGCCATGTTTGATGGACGTCTAAAAGTCTAGAGTACAGACGTAGGTGCTTATTTCAGGTCCAACATGTAACTGCAGGGACCTGACCTGAACCTGCCCATTACCACACCAAATCATACCAATGTCTCATGTGCAGTACATCTAAGCCATGGAAAAGGTTGGCCCTCTCATAAAGATCTCTTAGTACAGAGGACAGGTGGATCTAGCGTGAGTTTTGGACTATGGACCAAACAAACAAGGGCCCGACGGATGAATAGTGCAGATATCTTTCCTATCGTGCCACTTGTATTAAAGAGAGAGAGAGAGAGAGAGAGAGAGAGACCAACACAAGCGTCTGAAATCTCATGAGAGCTAGCTTCCTATGTATGCTGGGGAAAGTGTGGCAAACAGTGGTATGAGATGATGAATATGATGGAGGTGGATTGCCTGTTGCATCAGCCACAGGGATATCCCTGTGGCATGACATGGCCCATGTTCTGTGGGGCCATCATGATATATGTGTTTTATCCACATACAAGTGAACCACACCAAAGCAAAAAAGGTCGATATGTTATTTTTTATTATTTTTTTTAATCTGGGTGGGATTTAGCTGGGGTCCATCGTAGTCTGAACCAAATCAATATGAGGCCAATTTCAAAATTGGGTCCAAACTGAGCTGGACCAAGTTGATTTTGAGGGGACCTAGACTTGACTCTTTTAGGGCCCGTTTGGACTGTAAGTTACTTAAGATAAGCTACTTATTTGATAAGTAACTTATCTTAGTTTCTACTTAATTAGCAGATAAGCATGTTAGGCAAACAACATAGTTATCATCAAGCATGGTTGGTTTCCAACATCATAAGTAATCATCCCTCAAGTCTATTTGGTCCCCCTCACATCTATTGTCCATCATGTGGGGCCAACCTTTGATGTGGATCGTTCATTATGTAGCCACACTAATGTGGGCCATCCATCATATGGGACCCACCTTGGATGTGGGCCATTTACCATTAGGGTCCGATTTTTAATGTGCATCATTCATTAGGTAGGGCCCACCTTTGATGTTGGCCATCCATCATGTGTGGCCCACCAGCAATGTTATTGTCCATCATGTGGGGCTTATCTTTAATTAATATCCGCCGCCCATCATGTGGTGTCCACCTTTGATGTGGATCATTCATCAAATGGGCTCACCTCCCATGTGGGTTGTCCATCATGCGGAGCCCACCTTAGATATGGGCCATTCTCATTAGCCCGACTTTGATGTGGACCGTCCATCATGTGGGGCCCACCTTGATGTGGATCATTCATCATGTAGAGCCCACCATTATTAATTACCCATAATATGGAGTCCACCTTTGATGTGGACTGTCCATCATGTGGGTCCCACCTTCAATGTGGAGCCAACCTTTGATGTGGACCATTCATTGTATGGGCCATCCATCATGCAGGGCCCACCTCGGATGTGGGCAATTCATCATTATGGCCCAACCTTTAATGTGCACCATTCATCATGTAGGGCCTGCCTTTTATGTTGTTCATCTATCAAGTAGGGACAATCGTCAATGTTAATATCTATCATGTGGGCCCCACCTTCAATATCCACTGCCCATCACATACACCCACGTGCACACCAAAATTGTCTATTCATGTGGGGCCTGCATGTAAACAACATGCTTATCCTTTTCCTCTCTTTCACCTCTCATATTCCTCTCTCCAGCTTGTGAAAAAGTTAAGAAGCTAAAAATATTAACTTAAGTGATTATGTACTTTTAAGTAAAAAGTTACTTATTAATTATCATAAACCAAACTTAATTATCTGAAATAAGTTACTTATATAATGCTATAAGTAAAAAAAGTAACTTATTTGGTGGCATCCAAATGGGCCCTTAACAATTTTTAGACCTAGAGCCGCCCCAATATGGTTTAAATTTTGGACATGGGCCCACTTGGGTCAAATGACCCTTGGGTCGATTTGACACACTTGCGCCCCTGCATCTGTGGGAGAAAGGTGAAAAATTATAGTGGGCTGGGCTAAATCAAAATTTTGAATAAGGCCTGCCCAACAGACCTAGCTAGTCAAATTATGGGTCTAAACAGCCCAAGTCAGGCTCATTGGGCACACAAATCTAAGGTTGTCAGGGGTTGGAAAAACCATACTTTCTAATGCGACAGCTTTCATTATTTAAATACTCATTGAGAAATGGTGCAGTGGATTATAGAAATGAAAACCTTGCCATGCACATAGTTGTACTTGGAATTGTAAGCATCCACATCAACTATCCAGACCGTCCATTAGATCCAGCCCGCTCATCATAGACAGCCTTGAAAATATCTTAATGATCGGATGATTTAAACCATCCATTCAGTGGCTTGCAGAGACTGATGTGCCAGATTGTTCATTAAAGATGAGCGGAGAAAAGGATGCTTAGTACCACCTGATTGCTGTTGTATAGTGATGAAAGAATATTAAGCTAGATCTAATGGGGCCTTGCCTCGTTGGTAGACTCGATGGAGTTCCAACAAGGGGCCTCAGTTTTGAAACCCATCATTGGTGAAATATCCACGCTGCTTACGGCACTAGTGGGTGCGTTGCATGACTGACCAGGACCAATAATAATAATAATAATAATAATAATAAACTAGATCTAATGGAATTAATGACTTTGGAATCAGCTATAAATGCAAGAATCATATCAATCAAATGATTTAACCTTCTAAACAATAGCATGCAAGATTGGAAGGTCAAGATCTAGCAGAGAAAAACAGGTCCAATCATAAACTCAATGCATCTACTCATCTAGTACAAAAAAATCACTTCGGTCAGACCAAAAAAAAAAACCAGCATTCAAACGAGTAGGATCCTCCTCTTATTAACTCATGATAAAGTGGCCGAAAAGAAGCGTACCAAAATGAATGGAGAGCTCGTAAAAAGAGAGAGAAGGAAGATGGCTTCTGCAATCGCTTGGAGACGGAGAGAGTATGGAAATGGTCAAGACAAAATATAAGGCACTTTTTAAAGGGAGAGAGATGCTCGGCTGGGATTAGAGGTGGCAATGGGTCAGGTCGGGTTTGGGTCCACCTTAACCCTAACCCAACCCAAATTGAATTTGGGTTGGATTTTCCTCACCCTTACCCAACCCAAATTAAAATAGGTTGGGTCGGTTAACTCACATTTTAATGATCAACTAACTAATTTGTAGATTAAACTAAATGCATATGACACTAGCATTCAATTGAAAATCAAACCATCTATGTTTAATAGGTACATGTGTGTATGTGTGTGCGTGTGGGAAATGGTACTATGAGGTTGACCTCATGGAAACTTCCCATGAGGTCGAGCTGTGTGGGCCCCACCGTGTTGTGTGATGAACATCTACTCCATTAGTTGGATGCAACATTCAATGGTGGACCACAGGCTAAAGAATCAGGTCAATCCATGAGTTAGGTGTGCCACACTACAGACAACAGTTGAGAGGGGGTATCCACTCATTAAAACCTTCATGATCGTTGATTGGGCCCACCAAGATGTGGTTCACAAATCCAGCCCATCCATTATGTGTGTTCCACTTGTACGAGGGGTTTGGTCAAGTTTCAGGCACATTCAAAACTCAGGAGGGCCCCACCAAGTGATTTAGATATTTTAGGCATGTCTTCACATGGTTTTAGATGATATGGCCCACTTGAGTTCCCTATACGGCTGATTTTATAGGTATCCCATAACCTAAAGGGGACCCATCAAATGCAAGGTGTTGATGTCCAACACACATCATGATGGGGCTCACACAGCTCAACCTCATGGGAACTTTCATGAGGTTGAGCTGTGTGGGCTCCACCATGATGTGTGTCAAACATCTACCCCATCAATCAGATGCACCATTTCATGGTGGGCCACGGGCTTAAAAATCACGTCAATCCATGACTTAGATGGGCCACACAGACAAAAGTTGAGAGGGGTAATCCGCCCATTAAAACCTTCACGATCGTTTTTTTGGCCCACTGAGATGTGGTTCACAAACTCAGCCAATCGATTGTATGTGTCCCACTTGGATGAGGGGTCAAACCAAGTTTCAACAGCATCCAAAACTCAGGTTGGCCCCATCAAGTGCTTTTAGATGTTTTAGGCATGTCTTCACATGATTTTAGATCGTATTGTCCAGAACTCTGTACACGGTTGATTTTTGGGATATCCCACGACCTAAAGGAGACCCATCAAATTCAAGGTATTGATGTTTGACATGTGGGGCCCACACAGCTCTTCCCATGAGGTAGACCTAATAGTACCACTTCCCTATATATATATAAACCGCGGTTTTTATAGGGTATTTCTATTACGTAAATACCAAGAGAGAGAGAAAAAAAACTACATATTATTTAATAAGAAAATCAATATACAATAGTCTACTTAACCCCAATATGATTTGGGTCGGGTCAGGTCGGTTCGGGTCACCTTTAACCCTAACCTGACTCATAAAAATTCGGGTCGGGTCGGGTCAACCCAAAAAGTGAATTCAGGTCAAATTTTCCAACCCTAAACTAGAAAAATCTGGGTTGGGTTGGGTTGGGTTGGGTCGGGTCGGGTCGGGTTAGCGGGTCAGGTTGAATTTTGCCAGGTCTAGCTGGGATTCTATCCATCTGCGATGTAAACGCATGCAATCTATCAATCTCCGATTAAAAAATAAAAAATTTCAAACCATGCAATCATCACACCAATTTGACAAATATTAGCCATTTGATCCATGGCCTTTAATGTGGACGGTCAATATTGTTTACACAAAAATAATCATAATCAACAATCTGATCCATCTATTCGTTAGAGCCCATCATGGATTGCTTGTTTTTCTAAAGAATCACAATGGGGAAGCCCATCCATGCCCTAGAAAAGGGATGGATATAGAAAATAAGGCTAAGCAGGATGGATTGGATCACCCCATCAGTGTGATTTTTGCATGGTTCGTCGGGTTATGGCCTCCTGTTAGGTACTTTGGCCCAAAGGGCATTCCTGCCCCTTCCATCGTGTGGCTGTAGTGCGAAACAAATAGACTGCTAGAAGAAGAATAACTAATTAATGCGACCAATGGATGGCTAAAATCAAACAAAATAGACGGCTACACAATGTGTTTGGTTGTATTTGTTTGGGACGGCAGAATGGGCTTGGGAACTCCGTTTTTTTTTTTTTTTTAATTACTATTTTTATTTTATTATTATTATTTTGGTTAGGTCGACCAAACCGCTTAAACTAAGGGAAGGTCTCAAGTCCAACTGGTTGGACCATAAGTTATGGTCCACTCAGTGGATAAATTCCAATCTTTCATATATATGCCACATCCAACTCATCCGGTAGGTTGGCCCTAGCAGAAGGATCACCTTTTACAAAATTCGGGGATATTCACTCATTAAGTGAACCACACTTTTATTTTGGTATTTATCAATGGTAAAAATTGTTTTCTATTGTGTAACCCATATGATAAGTATATAGGGCTGATTTGTGCACTAGGTGATCCTCATAATGCGGCCAACCTATTACAAGGGTTGGATGTCACATGCACGTAATGGGTTGGAATTTATTCTCAAGGTAGACTGTTCCTTGGTCCCACCAGATGAACCTGAGACACTTCTTACATAACTTCGTTAATCCCGTCAGATCTCCATTTTCCATTCACCTTCGTCGGCTAACAGGTTGTCCACATCTCCACCACACACGTTGCTACCGATATTACATCTATAGAGACAATTCACACAGGTTGCCTGCAAACAGACAATAATCAGCCAGGAGATCTGTTGGAAATTAAAGTTTAAAAAACTATCTGGATTATAAATAAAATTAAAATAAGGAAATGAGAAAACTTATCGATTTGTAGAAGTCGAGGCGTGATTTGGAATCACTGGGCTTGAAATCGAATTTGCCCACCTTGGACTGCGTCCCAAGTGCAACAGGAATTTTTGGGCAATCGACCTCCAGGATACAACGACTATCACCCGGTCCCAGCGGTGCACTCACTGTACACGGGCTCGAACCATTTGTAGTCTTAACCCAAAAGACAAGACACTTAAACTAATTTTTAAAGCAAATTTTCTATATTTTTAAAAGTTGATAAAGAAAGTCTATTTATAAACTTTGAGTGGACACCCTTAAGGGTGTAGAGACACCCTTTCACAAAGGGTTGTGACGGTTGGGTTTAAACCCAATTAGTGCATCTCTTGAGATTGAAAAAACACAACCTTTCAAAACAAAAAGTGAAGGGATGCAACCCTTTGGACTTACATGAAAAGACACGTTCGCCTGTGCACGCATGCACACACCTGCGGCCATAGCCATGGCCCGGCCCGACGGAAATTTTGAAACACTAATTTATTTTTAAAATAACTTAAAAATATAACAATCCCCCACATGTTTCAAAATTCAAGACATTTCGGGTTAAGATAGAAGAGTTGTGTAATAGTGTCGATGTCTATCCGACTTTAATCGACATTTAGAGTAAGCAAGACAGGTTTACAGGAATCAGGTGACTATCGGTCTTTAACCTGACCCTTAAAGTGTAAACGGCTATACATGCCACTCACACAACTTTTTCGCTACAGTTGGTTCTGCAGTTTGGTGCGTTTCGGCCATGCACCTTTACCTGGATTTTCATGAGCGCTCTAGAGAATAGCCTAAATATCTCATAGGAAGCGGCCTCCACTCCCACACTCATATAGGTGAATTCCAGCAAGTGTACACAGCAACTGGATACACCACCAATCCTGGTTATGGATTCATTAAGAGTTCAAACTCATCCTCCCAAACGTTGCCGTTTGCACTGCATACATCTCAGGAAGGGGTAACTCTCTGCAGTGCTTTCCAGTCTCCTAGTGTCTTGTTGTTTACCCATTGAACCTATCTCATGGGATCTCCACTTGTATAGGTTGGGTTGCCGACACTGGTAACTCATATTGTTAGGCTCAACCCCATTCCTTTCGATGTTTCCATGACTAATCCTTTAGATAGTCCTTTGGTCAGAAGAACCAGATATCGTCATTACGTCTTCTTTGGGAAAAGAAGTTCACGACCTGTGAGTCTTTTACCTCCAGTCCTCCACGGGCATGCTTTGTTCGGCTTTTGTCCATTGCAATTTTTTTTTTTTTTTATTATTCATTGTCCTCTTGTAGGGGTTTGGCCCTTGTCTCAGTCCCAGTATGGTTAAACATCCTTTTGGACCAGCTACTAATCATAACAATCCCCCACATGGTTGAACATTCTTCTCAGAATGCCCTCCACATTTTGACCATCAACCTGTAAGGTATTAGTAGCCGACAGATCTAGCCGACGATCAGGACCATCATTAACATACCTTCACTTTACAATATTAAAGAGTCAACGATCAGTTGCAACCTCTTCAACGACTCATATCTCAAGCCAACATATATTAAACTCTTTTCTAACATCACAGAGTTAGTAACTATGACTTCATCATGTAACAAATATTTCAATGTTGTTACTGTCCATCACTTTTATTTTGGTAGCCTTTGTATCCTCAGCTATAAATATAATCTTACCTTCAACCAACTGGCCGCAAAGCCAAGCGAGCATATCAAATCTATAATGCAAATGTTGAAGCAATTCATCATGCATACACATATCAAAACTAAACTAAAGTATCATCTCCATGTAATTGCATGCACCATAATCCTACCACATGAAGGCTTGTTGGTTTATCGACTAGTGACTAGAATTCAATATAATCAATGAATTTTCAGCAATTGAATATGGAGGAGAAAGTCCAAATCCTTCATTTTCAATTCATATCAAGTATCTTAACCAACGGTATGGTCACTGAACAATGGGCCCAATAGGTATAAAAGTTTTCCCATTAGAAACCTATATATTTGTTAATCATGGGCAAGACAATATAGTTCATCAAATGATCAAATGAACTTATAGCTGCACACGTGAACACCAAAATCAAATGTCCAAATCTAGCTTATAATAAGAATAGCCTGAAAATCATATTGATCGAACAATCATTTGTTAAATTCAAACCACTAACCATTTTCTTTCTAACCATAATTCATTTGACATGCACTGATAAGACCATTAAAACAGTTACAACATCCCACAAGGGCTACCGTAGCATGTGTATGGATTTCTAAATGCATCTAAGTACAAAATCCCCACAATTTCAAATCTGTATAACTAAGAATATGATTTGATTTGATTTTTTTTTTTTTCAAAGTTCATAGCCTAATGTTTCCATGTTATAATTGGTTGACTATACTTTGTAAATGTCGCACATGAATATAAGATTCAAATAGAGGTAAGATGGATCAGAGACCACAATTCATATGCAATAATACAGTCCTAATCATTTCTTCAGAGGATATTTGAAGAAAAACAAACGCATAAAAAGCGTTAAACTGAAGTGTCACTAGCTATACATCAATTTCTTTAAAACATCCTCAACTTGAACGGCTAGTATTGACCATGGTCCATTATGTTAATACCCATAATATATGTATTTTCCATGAGTAGACACTATAGATACCTTAGAACTAACATGTGTTATCTTAGAACTAACATATGTCTGATAGGTTGACACTGTGTCTATGACACAAAGATGATAGGCATGTTATAGTTCCAAGTAATCATGAAATCATGTGACAGAAAATTATTCCAACAATGGAAATGATATGCCTTCATTTACGCGACTTGCAGCACACGTGTGTGAGATCCAGTTCAAGCAATACATGCATTTGATCATACATAATACCTTGTCCCATAAAGTAGGCCAATGCACTCATCATTTGACCAGACTTATAAGAGAATGGCTACCTTCAACATACACAGAGTGCTCACGTGATGGACATCCCTGTCTGACTTTCAGACAGAGCCCACTATACAGCCCCACTTGGTAGATGGCCAAGATACGTGCACCACGATAGCATGTGTTATCCAGAAACTTTTCCAATACTCTTTATGTGCACACATTATAATAGAGACGAGCCATACCCATGACTAACCCACCTTATAATTTAAACAACATATACTTCAAACATGTGTGGAGTGACACCTTAGTATGTAAGGGTGCATCCCATTGGGTTTCTAAAGATGAACATCAACACAGTTATTCATTTTATGCACATCAGTCACACAAAAGACAACTCCACAACATGTAGTTAAAAAAAAAATGATGTATCCTGTTCTACCACCAACAGTATGGTAGGCCCATCTTTTCATGATTAGACCATGCACTCTTGTGCTGCCCCCCATCAGTGCCCCGTCAGTTATCTTCCCAGAATTTTTCATCAGAATTTCTTAGCCATAAAGTAGATCCTTGGATGGACCATCCATTTGTGATCCACAAGTTGGACAAGATTGTTTAAGAAAAAAAAATATTGTGACAATCACATCATTCATATTGTACCAATTCACCATTAAAGCATACATTTCGGTAGGGCTCACCAGAGGGTCACATGGATTAGTGGACCCACTCATTGTGGGACTCACATCTGAACTTTTTCAATAATCCACACAAATTATTCAATTTGCAGACTATGAGCATATAATAGTAGCCAACGGACAATAGAGATTGGGTTCCCATGGATGATTCCAATAAAAGATGGGAACCACGCAATTTGGTAGTCCGGCTACCCACCAAATCAGGCCAAGTATTTACAAGTCAAAAGAGTGGTTTCAAAACGTCCATTAAAAAAAAATACTAAAAAGACCAGAATTCTTCTCAAAGCCACCAAACACCGTTTGGAAGTTATATCATCTCCTCAAAATGCCCTTTCAACGATCTCATTCCTCATTAATCTCACTCCTCATGAAGACCTCCATTGACATGAGATCGTTGTTTAAAACATCTTATCATGGATAAGACAGCCAAAACATTTCCAATATGAAAATCCTACAGAGTTCGTTTGAGCCCTTTTATTTTATTTTATTTTATTTTTATTTTTTTTTAATTATTGTGGACCATTGCTAAATTTCTCTTTTCAGCCGTCTGATTTGAGATTAGAGATAGATCATGATGGATAGATTAAGATTGAAATATTTAGGAAATTGTCAAAACAGGCCATCCCATTTGACATCCATCAGACCAATGGACTGGATTAAGGACATGGTCTCTGCTTGTGCAAAGCCATGGGGAGCATTTTGTAAAGCGTGTGAGATGGAAATAGCAGTTGCTCTCCCGCAACATGCCAAGTTCTGATGTAACAGTCATAACTGCCAGGGCCTCCTTCCTTATTAAGTAAAACCCTTTACATGGGGTGCACCATCAACAACTGCATTTCCAAGACTGGGAATTCTATCCCTGGCGCATGATAGATTTAGAGCCTTCATTTGATTGACTGCATTGGGAATGCTAAGCATTCGCATGTGAGGAACTAGTGGGCTCATGGGATAGCGACCGTACACCATTGAACTAACAGGTCACGTTCTGCTAGGATGCTTTGGAAGATAACATTCAGGAGTTTCTTTTCTTTCAAATTTCCAATGTTTTCTTTTTAATCATGCAAGGTGGTCTACAAAGAAGAATTCCTGATATGGTGGAAATCCCAACACAAAATCCCATTGTAAAAAGCATTATTAGATTGATCCTTATTATATATGGATATTGGAGATTAGTATATATCCCATTCGATGTGGTGCCACAGTTTGACCTCTTTTGCCATGAGAAAAACAATTTGCAATTTTTGGGATCTAAAAAGAAAAGACTGTTTCCATGTCACGATTTTTGAAAAAAAATTTACTATGGGCCAAATGTAACCTTACTTACGAGTGAACAGGAATGACATACCAAAAGATAAATTTTACATTGTCTGATCCGTCATACCCTGATCATTTATACATATGTGCAATAAATATGTACATGAAAGCCTTTTACATGATTTTGCACAGGTGGTTCAGAGAATATGTGCAACAAATATGTGCAAAATCATAACCATTAGATGGTATATTACGATTCCATATAATATGGACCATGGCTCACAAATCAGGTTTACCATGTGTCCTCAGGAAGTGTATATATGTGTGTATTGATGCACACACATGTTACGGAACTTGAAACGAATGGAATCTACGGACAGTCCTATCCATATGACATGTGAGTCCTATATTATCATATTTCCAAATAGTTTTCCAAACAAAAATATTCGATTTCAAGTTTGTTGGAAATTAAAGTTTAAAAAACTATCTGGATTATAAATAAAATTAAAATAAGGAAATGAGAAAACTTATCGATTTGTAGAAGTCGAGGCGTGATTTGGAATCACTGGGCTTGAAATCGAATTTGCCCTCCTTGGACTGCGTCCCAAGTGCAACAGGAATTTTTGGGCAATCGACCTCCAGGATACAACGACTATCACCCGATCCCAGCGGTGCACTCACTGTACACGGGCTCGAACCATTTGTAGTCTTAACCCAAAAGACAAGACACTTAAACTAATTTTTAAAGCAAATTTTCTATATTTTTAAAAGTTGATAAAGAAAGTCTATTTATAAACTTTGAGTGGACACCCTTAAGGGTGTAGAGACACCCTTTCACAAAGGGTTGTGACGGTTGGGTTTAAACCCAATTAGTGCATCTCTTGAGATTGAAAAAACACAACCTTTCAAAACAAAAAGTGAAGGGATGCAACCCTTTGGACTTACATGAAAAGACACGTTCGCCTGTGCACACATGCACACACCTGCGGCCATAGCCATGGCCCGGCCCGACGGAAATTTTGAAACACTAATTTATTTTTAAAATAACTTAAAAATATAACAAGATCCGGGACATGGCCATGGCTGCATACACAATGAGAAAACCTTATAGATGCGTAGCGTTATACCGGCTGTGGCCTTTCTTAGTTTGGACCGCTGGGTTCCACTTAAAAAATGAATTCGCCCCATTTTGCTTAATCATAATTATGAATTAGAGATTATAGTTTATATAACCGTTCACTATATTTTACAAAAAAAAAAAAAAAAAGGGGGGGGGGAGATCTCTAAACATTATTACAACAATAAAATGAGATGAACTCAATTTTAAGTAGCGCCAATGGCTGATAGACTCATGGATTTAAACCGTGACTCGTTCGAGTTGACTTGGACTCAATAGCTAAGGTCCAATCTGGCTCAATTCCATGAGTACCCTCACCCCCGAGTCACCCTTGGCTTGGGTGAGTCCTGACTCAGTTCAAGAGTGAACAAGTCAGTCCGAGCCACTGAGTCTTTAGCCATGGACCCATGGTCAGACTCCACACTTTCATACCCCCACTCTCAAGTCAGTCCGAGCCACCGAGTCTTTAGCCATGGACCCATGGTCAGACTCCACACTTTCATACCCCCATTCTTCTATTCTTCGTATTTTCTGCTACAATTGGACTGATTGAGAAGTTTGAAATCGTCTCCTCCAATCTTGCGCCATTTTGTTTCCTTTAACGCATGATGCATGTGTATCAGCATGTTTCTATGGGATTTTAGCATATATGAATATTTTATCTCATGGTTGAGATGTTTAGCTCACGAAATGCAGTTGAGTGAACACTCACTGAGCCTAGCCAGCTGAAGGTTATGGAGAAAAATTTAAACAGATAGGTTGGAAGTTAATTCACTAGAAATGGGTTCAGAAAGACAAGCTGAGCAAGTGCAAGAACTGTTGGGATAAGAGGGCCGGCAACGGAAGCAAAGCTGAACACAAGCAGCAAATTAAATCAAACAAGCAACACAATGCAATCACAATGCATGCAACCACCCACACATAGACAATCCAAATTTAACGTGGAAATGCCCCTCACTGGTAAAAAACCACAGCACAAAGCGACACAAATCACTTATAATCTCAGAAGTTACAAGAGATGGAACCTGAGACCACTACAAGAAAAAAGGTCTTTAGCCTCAGCTCAAAACGGTGGTGAAAAGGTTTAAAAACCGAGGCTAAAGCCTTTAGCCTCAGTTACTCAAACCGAAGCTCCAACCCCCGTAGCTAAAGGCTTTAGCCTCACTTTTAGCAACCGAAGCTAAAAGGCCTTTTATCGCCTCAGTTTTTCAATTGAGGCTGATTCATTTTAGCTTCAATTGGCTCAAACTGAGGCTAAATCAAGTTTTTAGCCTCCATTGCTTCCAATTGAGACTATATCCAAATTTTAGCCTCGGTTGCCTCCAACCGAAGCTAAATCTATTTTTCACCTTAGTTCCCAACAACTGAGGCTGAAGCCTTTAGCCACAGGAGTTGCAGCCTCGGATTGAGTAACTGAGGCAAAACCGAGGCTAAAGATGAATTTAGCTTCTATTGGCATCAACCAAGGCTAAATTCAATTTTTAACCTCTGTTCTCAATAATTTAGGCTAAATCCAGTTTTTAGCCTTGTTTGATGCCTACAGAGGCTAAATCCATATTTGGGCTCAATTTCTGCCAACTGAGGCTAATAATATATTTAAGCTTTAGTTACAAATTGAGGCTAAAAGTGTTTCACCTGTTCAACTGTATAATCATACATTCATTCACATTAAAAAAAATGTTCATTTCAATCAATCCGAATAGACAAAAAAAAAAAAAAAAAAAAAAAAAACAAATACAGGTATAAGTGTGACAATAATCCTATAAACACCTATTTTCTGCTGTTAAATTTTTACAGCAATGTACAAAACTTTCGCACCGATCCCATTGGATGTGTTGTGAGCCTGACCATTGCATTCACCATCAGCGGATTGGGATGATTTAACATCAATGAAGAGTTCGAGCATAGATGGCACTTTGTGTCCATACAGTTGGGCCACCAGTTCCTGTTCCAACAAATCACTCAATATATGCACCCTGGCTGCTAGCTCTTCACACTTGGCCTAGCACAAATAAGAAGCAAAACATAAAATAATAATAATAATAATAATGAAGCAGGAGTAGTGTAGGTTTCAATCTTAACATCTCTTCATAAATTCTGATTAGACACTTCAGTATTGAAGCTAGGACTCAAAAAATTATGACGAATACAGAGGAAGCTACCTATGGCTTCAGTATTTTGATATACAGTCACAATACATGTACCATACACATCAGAAATGGATTCTTGCACTACATTTTCAGTGCCATGCCAAAACATTGTGCCTGTTGGCATGGCATACATTCATTAAATACTTTCGTTAGCAGCCATGCATATGTCACACCGACACCACAACCGTTCATCGGGTTCCATGAAGAACATGTTGGTCACCGATGAACCCAGTCGGTTGATGAATATGCTAGCAGGTACTACTCAACAGAGGAGATAAGGGAAGAACTTAAGTTTTCTAAGGAAATTGTCCGTTCAAGGAGTGCTCGTTTGTTCTCATGTATAACAGGTGTGTACCTATAATCTCTCGTTTGTGTAATATAAATCAGGTGAGCACAAGGTTGCCCAGCCTTTGTCAATCAACCATGATAATTCCAGTTTCAAATGTTGGCAAAACAGGATTTCATAAGAAAACCCCAAATCGCTGGGATGAGCTGATATGATGATGATGGTTCACCCCATCACCCCAAACATTAAGTTCATGTACAAGCAATATAATTGATGGAGGAAAGATGAGTGAGGGTACCTGCAGCAAGGGATTCCTGCACCAATAAGCACTTCAGGGGACATGATAGTGGTCTTTGCTCTCTCCAAGAATAGCAAAAGTAACTGCATAAAATCAATACAATTAGAAAGCATTTGTTTGAAGTACCAGAACATAATGCAGAGGTGCATGTGGGCTTAGAAAACACGTTAAAAACACAATGATAGCAGGGGAATTACCTCTCCTTTGGGCTTGTACCAGGATTGTTGCAATTGTCATATTTCAAGTAATCGACTTCCTGAATGGAAAATCAAATAATAGATAGCAAGAGAACATCAGTAGATCTAATCAACAATACAAAGAAGCTAGAAGTAAGAACTCATCCAAGTGTTTTTAACAAATCCTTAGAAAATCAACCATACCCATGCGGCGAATTTCTTCGCATCCAGTTCTTCGTACCCAAGCAACCCGGGCATGGTCTTGCTGCATGTTTGGCTCCTGGAATCATGAACCATGGTTTGAAATTCAGTAATGGCGGGAAATCCCAGATTAACAGTCAAGCTCATATTCTGAATTCTGGCTCATGCTCATCTGACATTGGTTGCTAGATGGGACCCACATGGCTACATGCTTTACTGATGTTTGATTTGTCCATCTATCAGGCGATATTGTGCAGAGACGAAAAGAACAATCACATATATTAGAATTTTGTTCTTATGAATCTTCTTACAATTCTTTTTTTAATACTTTGGCATTGAGATATAGCACATCTATAACCAAAACTGGCATACCCAAAAGAAAATAAATGTGAATTAAGCATTGAATAGATATGAAAGAGGAAGACGAGATGAGAAAATACAAATGCAGTTCCACACACAAATGCAGTCCATCCAAGTAATAGAGAATTGCTAATTCCACACACAAATGCAGTCCATCCAAGTAATAGAGAATTGCTAATTCCACACACAAATGCAGTCCATCCAAGTAATGGATCCATCTATCAAGTGTGCTCCCCTGTTTAGATGCAATGACCAAAGAATCAGACTAGTCCAGACATCAGGTGGGCTGCATTGTGTAAGCAAGTGAACGGATGAAAGAAGCTATAGGGAAAGTTCTTTGTTTGGACTTCTTTTTTCTCACCCCTTTATTGGTTTCACATATTGTGGCCCACTTGATTCTTGGCCAGCCAGGTCACCTGCAAGGTGAGGCCTAACTGATGAAATGATCAGAATTCCACTCATCTCAGATAGGCCACCCTGCATGGGCGTGTGTCGAAATAGAAGACCTCCAAAAAAGGAACTCTTCTAACTTTTTTTATGTATCATTATCAAACCTGTGGACTGCATTAGTGAATATTTCGAGTTCATCCAAAGTAGCGTATGCATCGTAGATGTCATCAATTATCGATATAATTTTTAATATTTTAGTTAGTATGGCTCTAGCACGGGTGTACTGAGGTTCAAAGTACACTCCCAAAATCCAAAAGTAGGCCTCAACCAGTCTATCTCTTGCGAAAGGGTACTTGGTTGCAAGCCCGAGATCTTTCCACCACCAACACCAAACATCGACAAAGCAATATATCATATTATTGAGATTAGATGCTTCGTTGGTTACTAGTTACACTGTGTTTGGATGCTCAATTGAATTCAGTTGCAATAATCCAATGGAAGGAGACAATGAGCATTCATTCATAATCATCATAAGTCCAAAATCTAAGGAAAAAAATCAGATAATTATAGCCATCTTCATAGGTCAGTTCTTCTATAACTCTTTACAGAACATAAGCTTGTTCCATGAGTTATTTACCTGTGTAAAGTTTTAAGACTCATGTAAAACTTAAGAGTTGCTAGATTTACAAGGGCCGATTCGATTCCTTTCCCTAACATATCCAGCAACAACCTTGCCTGCATGTCCAGAACGAGTGCCCTAACATCTTGAGCATTAACCATTCAGTTTTTCCAACTGCTGCCCATGGCTTAGCGATCCAAATTGTTGATATGATGAACCTGATAGCAGCTAGCCCATGCACTCCACATTCAACCAAAAGAAGGCCAAAGATTATAGTTAGGACCTTACAATCTAGGAGATTCTTATGCACGGGGCATTCACAGTGGGCCCTTCATATAAACTACTTGGACTGAAAAACCATGGAAACGGCTTGTTTTGGACTGAATGATGATCAGGTGGGCCAACAGAAATTGATTAACCCTGAAATTCTATGCACATGTAGATTTCACTTGCTGAACATATCAACTTGATCTTTAGGACGTGGCATCTAACACGATGAGGACAATCTCATTATCCAAATGCGAGGTGGGTACTTAAAAACTACACTCGACCAAGTTCACCTAGCATTTCTCATCAACACGTCAAAATAAAACCCTAAAACCAACAAAATCTAAATCGATAACTCAACAATCAAACTAGACAAATAAAATAAATATCGTGGGCCCAAGCCTAGATTTACTGATGAGATGTACATACATTTTTTAAACACAACTATAACATTTACTCAATATTGGACGGGACTAAAATGGCAAAATGGGTTTATCAGAAGATAGCATGCAATTCTCCACATAAAAGGAAAAGGCTGAGTCACAACATAAAATCAAAGACAGGAATTCAAGCATCATTAAAACATATTACTAAAAAAAATCTCACAAATAAACAACACTCATATCTCATAACAGTAGAAAAAGGAATAACAAACACTTGCATAAGTTAGACAAATTCCAAAGGTACAATTTCTATCCAAATGTAGTCTAAAGCTTTGCACTCAGCATTCTTTAATTTCTTCTCCTAAGACATGGGACTAGAGCACTAGTGTGTAGTTTCTTTAAACCTAATTTAATTATTTAGGGAAATTTGTGATCTTTCTCTCTCAGAAACAACTTAATAAAATTAAAATAGACTTCACAAATGGACAGTTTTACAATTCTAGGAAAAATTCATTACAACCACAGGACCATGGGAACCATGCAACTCTGTTAGTTCTGTGAGCCAGCATGTCTTTATTGGTTGAAAAAAAAAAACATTTCAAGTTAGGAGTTTCATTACTTTTTGAAGAGAAGTCCTTTTAAGGAGTTCGTAGGGCATAGTAAAGGTGATTTTTGTAGGGAATGGGTCCAGGCCTTGCTTTAATGTGTTTGTGAGTACTTTGTAACAAATCTACAAAGGAATGCTCCTCTGTTCATGTATTATTCAAGGTTCTGCTGTCTCAAACTTATACAGAAGCTAACTCAAGCACAAATTCTCTTGCAGGAGATCTTAACAAAAGAATCCAAACAACAACAACAACAAATCAACAGCTCAAAATCCATCTCGAAGAACTGCAGAAGATAAAGATGCATATCTCACTTGCTTCAAACAAAACAATAGCTCAAAATCCACAACAAATGAAAGGAAAAAAAGAAAAAGAAGAAGAAGAAAAATCAAATAAATGATCATTCACAAAGAAAAATCCACCTAATCTAAAACAATCACCACCTTTAACACTATAAATCACAACAAGCATCAAACGAGAACGAATCATACCCTAATTTTCTACAATCTACGCCAAAACCTCACTGATTTCAACGAATCGAAGCACTAAATCATCAAATCTAATGAAATCAACATCGAATCAAACCAAAAAAACCTCGACCGCAAAAATGCTAAAAGAAATCATAAAATCAATAGATTTTCCAGCAGAAAAGGGGGGGAAAGCGAAGATCGAAGGGATCTGACCGTCTCCTCCGTCATTGCAAAAATTGCTAAACACCTCCTTGAACTTAGAGATCTGATCGTCCATAAGCTGATCCACCATTTCTTCTCTGAAATCGAGCAGAAAATGATGGAGATGGATTGAGGTTGGAGATAAGAAGGAATGAGTTTTTTTTTTAGGGCTTTATACTGCTGAGATGTGTTCGGGCAAAGATTGGGTGCTAGCACACCAGACCCAGCGAGAGAGGAAATCGGATTGCGAACAGAGTTACTAAGTCCTGAGTAAACTCAGTTGGGCCCACTGTGAATGTATGTGGCTTATCTACACCGTCCATCCGTTTTTCCAGCTCATATTAGCGGTTGATCACAAACTTGAAGCATATACAAATCTCAAGTGGATCATAACCGGGGATGTTAGGTGGGCCCACCGTGATGTTTGTGTGAAATCTACTCCGTCCATCCGTTTTGGGATCTCGTTTTAGGGCATGCAACAAAAAATTAGAGATTTAAAAACTCAAGTGGGCCACACAAGAGGAAAAGCTGGGGAAAGAGTTTCTGCCGTTGAAACCTTCATGGGCTCCACCATTATGTTTATATGCCATCCAAATGGTTCAACGGTGGATTCACATAGAAATTATCCTGACAAGAAACTTTTGTGGCCATTTGAATGTTTCAACGGTGGTCACTAAATCCCCACTGTTTTATGTGGTGGGGTCCACTTGAGCTTTGGATTTGGTAGGGCTCTTTGGGGCCACCATGATGCATGTGTTTTATCTACACCGTAGTTCCATTTTGGCTGTGGACCCTCGCCGATTTTTCCGCGCTCCCACACGACGTCGTTCTCCCTTTCCTTTCGAAAGAAGAAGAAGAAGAAGAGGTGCGTGCGTGCGAAATCGCCGTTTGTGCCACTGGCTTGCCTCGTTCTTGAGGGCTTTGTTTGGTGGTCGTGTTAAGCTGGATATGTTTAAGTGAGTTTATATAAGAACAGAGTCGCCACTAGCCAGTTACTTCGAATCTACAGTCGGCTAGACCCCGTAGAAACGTTAGAGAAGGGAATCCGAAGATTCCTTCCTCTAAAATGACTCCTGTTGATCTGCGGTCAGAGATTCAAGGTAAGGGATCACGGTTACAGGGTGGGAAGAGGTTAAGCACCCCACACACTGCCCGTACCGAAGTACGGTCTCTACTTCACAGAATCGATCGAATACTTGAAAGTCTAGTTTAATCCTCGTATATTCTCATGGATGACATGATGCATGAATGCGGGTCTGAACAGTAAGAGTTTCTGATGGGCAGGTTCCAACAACGGGCAAGCCCAGAGCGTACGCTCGAACTGACAGGTGCTTAATGTAAGACGTATGCAGTGTGCTTAAATGATCAAGGTGTTTTATGGTGAAGCATGAATGTAGGTCTGAACAGTAAGAGTTTCTGATGGGCAGGTTCCAACAACGGGCAAGCCCAGAGCATACGCTCGAACTGACAGGTGCTTAATATAAAGACATATGCAGGTGTGCTTGAATAATCAAGGTGCTTGCAGTGAAGCAGGGGGGTTGGAAGAAAAGTAAATGTTGCACTTATGCTAGATGCAAATGAGATGATGCTGGAAAAAGAGTAGCTGGATGGACGGAGGTGTCGCAAGGATTGGCTTCGAGTGGCTGGATCAAGACTTGGATGGCTTGGGAGGCTTGGACCAGTGGTCAGGCTGGGCTGGACCAGGGCTGGGCTCTCCTCACTCGGGCTCTCTTTGGTGAAGGAATGGGCTAAAGGATGAAGGAGGGTGACTCAGACGGACGGGCTCTCTCTAGCTGAGTGGTGTGTTGAAATGAGAAGGGGAGGGGGGTATTTATAGCAGCGAGGAGTGGCAGTTTGCGTAATTTTTTCCGGGCGGCCTGCTATGGGCCGCCCGTACGGCCGCTCCTCGGTTTCCAGCGAGTACGGTCGCTCCCTCGGGGCTGCTGTTGGACTCGCTGGTCGACTCAGTGAGTTGACTCAGCGGGTCGACTCGGTGATTTGACTCGACGGGTTGACTCGATGTTTTGACTCGGTGTTTTGACTCGACGGGTTGACTCAGCGGGTTAACTCAGCGGGTTGACTCAGCAGGTTGACCCAGTGAGTTTGACTTTTTTAGGATTTTTTGACTGGCCTTTTTTCTGGGGGGTTTTTCAGGCTGATGTTTAAGACTGGGTTGACTCGGTTCAGGCTTGATCTGGGCTATGGAATGGGGCTTACAAGGGTGAGTTTGGTTGAGTTTGGACTTGGGATTTGGGGGTATGGTCCTCCATTCATCCAGCTATCTCTACCAACAGCGTAGCCGAAGGTGGGGTGTCTACAGATGCCCCTCTTTGGCAGAGGTTGCGTGCGACCGAATGCCAAAGCGAGTGGACACCCCACTTCTGACCCGGTCATTCATAGATCATGTTCTGAAATCTTTGCTTGCTTTTGCATCTGTGTCAGTTGATCGTTTGGAAACCGATCACTCGCACATACCGCGGGAGTTTGGAGAAAACGTTGCGATTGTCCCTACATGCGCTGCAACCTGGGTACCCAATCGCAACCCTTCCATTCCCGATCGGTACTAACATCGGAAAGGTACAGCAGAGCCTCTGCGTCGACAGTCTTACGAGGATGCTGACCCTGAGACTGATTGTGTGATGTTTGATGTTTTCCCAGATCACTCCAGGAGTACTTGTTTCGCTTGACTGTCAAAGTGGTTAGACGCCCTGCGTCAGATAGTCTTACGGGATTCTACTACGCCGACTTGGACTCAGTCAAGGTACTTCAGGCATCCATGCCTAGGTATGTGCGGGTGAGCTTTTTCCACCCGATCTGCTGGCTTCGATGCTTGGCTTGCAATTCATTCTTTCCTTGATTGTGGTCTGGAATCTTTGTTATCCTTTGTATCTGAGTCAGTTGATTGTCTGGAAATTGATAACTCGCACATACCACGAGAGTTTGGAGAAAACGTTGCGATTGTCCCTGCAGTTTGCTGCAACCTGGGTACCCAAGCGCAACCCTTCCATTCCCGATCGGTACTAACATCGGAAAGGTACAGCAGAGCCTCTGCGTCCGCTAGTCTTACGAGGTTGCTGACCCTGAGACTGATTGTGTGATGTTTGATGTTTTCCCAGATCACTCCAGGAGTACTTGTTTCGCTTGACTGTCAAAGTGGTTAGACGCCCTGCGTCAGATAATCTTACGGGATTCTACTACGCCGACTTGGGCTCAGTCAAGGTACTTCAGGCATCCACGCCTAGGTATGTGCGGGTGAACTCTTTCCACTCAATCAGCTGATTTTGATACTTGGGTTACAATTCATCGTTTCCACCTGTTCAAATGGTTTCTGTGACCGAGCCTTTTGGCTTTCATCTTTTTGTATCTTGGCATGTGGTACGACCGCACTGACACTGGAGTTCAGTTCGACTGTACTTTGAGTGCATTGGATCCGATGTTCTCCAGGGAAACCGCGAGACATCGGATCTTATTTGATTTTTGCGTCGGCTCCTATCCAGAGATATGGAAGATCTCCTGGCGTTTTGGAGGCAGAACGCTCTACTGGAAAATATTTTTGGATTTTTGAAAAGGCACCCACTCTGGGGAGTGATACTCCGTGGGGTTTTTATTTGCAAATAGAAATATTTTTTGTCTTTTTGAAATGGAAATCTGGTTTGCACGTGCCTCCACTAGGGATGCCTGTGGGGCTTTTGGCTAACCGACTTTTATTTTGAAAGCAGGTAAACATGATGATTGATGCGATGGATGCTGATGCTGGGAGATGCATGATGAATGCATGATTTGGCTCATTCTCTTCTCGTTTGATGATTTTGCTTTTGCTGGAGATGCAGAGAATTCTGAGCTTATTGCTTGCAGGGTTGTGCTTCCCTGGGGATTTTCTTTTTGATACGGAGGTTTGGACAGCGGGTTGGTCAAGATCCCGACCCGTGGTCGATCAGGTCCATCGTCCCAAGATACTGTTTCTTTGCTAATGAGAATGTACGAGGATGTTATTGGACTTCAAGATGTTCTTCTGGGCATACGTGTGATTGAGATGGTGTTTGGTTGCCCGTTTTGGTCAAGATTCCAATTTGCGGGCGATTGGATCCGTCATCCCAAACTGTGAAGTGAGCGGAGTTCAAGACTCCTGAAGTGTAGTGCTGGGGATACTGACAATTTTTTGTGATTTTTGCAGATATGTGGTCCGAGTCTTTACCTGAGTGGTCAGGACAAAGATCGGTTTATTGAAAACACAGTAAATATTTTTTGTGATTTTTCGAAATATTTTCTTTGAAAGCAAGAGGAATTTTTGTGATTTTTTGACAATATTTTGATTTGAAAGCAAGGGAAATATTTTTGTGATTTTTGAGAATATTTTGATTGCAAGAAAGAGAAATATTTTTTGTGATTTTTGAAGAGGTGATTTTTGCAATGTTTTTGTATTTTGTGATTTTCCTGAAATGCAGAGAAAAGTGTGGAATTTTCATCCACTTCCAGCTTCTACTGCTGGTAAGGCACCCGATCCATTTTACGTCAGCGAGCAAGACGAGTCTCACACAGTTAAGTGCCGTAGTTTTACATCTTCGGATGAGGAGATTTCGAGGGTTTTCAGTCAACACACCCACAAAGTTGCCTGTTCCTCATGTGCAATGCACATAGACCACGTATCGTCCGACGGACTCCTTCGGCCACAAGATGAGCCACATCCTCACATTTCCCTTAGTCAATCCAGTTTGGGGTCTTACGTTGCTCACAATTCCGTGAGGGTGAGCTTCACCTCCCAATAGCCTTAATCCCCTTCATGAGTTCTAGGAACAGGGAACATCCGTCAGCTTCAACAGCGACTTCCAAGTCAAGGTTGTCTATCACGGTGCGTTCAACACGAACAGGATTGCGGAGTTCTGCCCACCTCAGCCCTTACCTGTTTAAAAGATTCCGGACACCCGTACGATCAAGTGTCAGTCGTGTCCGGAACAGGTTAGGAAAGAAAGCCCCCGAGAAGTTAATCCCAGTGTAGTTTTAGGTCTTCGGACTGCTGTGGATAAATTTGTGTAGTTGAAATTGACGGCAAAATTTTTTTATTTTCTATTTTTATATTTTTTTGTATTTTGAAAAAGGTTCCAGAGTTCAACTCAAGTAATCGAAGATGACACTGGTTTTATGGAAAGCTTGAAATCTTTTTGGTATTTTTGAAAATGATTCGAGTTATCAAACCTTGATCCCAACGGTAGAGGCCGATGCCGGTTTTTTAGTTGAAAGCGAGAAAAGGTCCCCCGAGAAATTAATCCCAGTGTAGTTTAAGGTCTTCGGACCAAAATCTGTACATACTGAAAATACGTTCCTTTTTGTGATTTTTCGAAAACTGTTCCAGGTCATAAAATCTCTATTTTGAACGGTCAAGATTGACACTGTTTTTTATTGGAAATCCCTCGGGATTTTGATCCCGATGTAGTTTAAGGTCTTCGGACCAAAAACTGTGCAAAAGGGGGCAAACACATTTTTTTGTTTTTTGAAAAATATCCGGTGTCAGCGGATCTCGATCAAGACCGATACCGGCTTTTATTGAAAATCCCTCGGGATATTGATCCCGACGTAGTTTAAGGTCTTCGGACCCAAAAACTTTAAAAGAGGGGCTGGTGATATATATTTTTTTTATTTTTTCGAAATGATCCAGATCATCCGATCTTGGTCTTAAAGACTGGGATCGATGCTGGTTTTTATTAAAATCCCTCGGGATGTTGATCCCGACGTAGTTTAAGGTCTTCGGACCCAAAACTGTATAAGAGAGTGCTGGTAATGCATATATATATTTTTGTGATTTTTTGAAAAATGTCCGGTGTTGTCGGATCTTGACTCGAGCAATCAAGACCGATGCCGGTTTTTATTGAAAATCCCTCGGGATCTTGATCCCGACGTAGTTTAAGGTCTTCGGACCAGTTTTTGGGGTTAGGCATACTTACCTTGCTTTATTTGGCTTCTGACGGGGCTGACTGTGATTTGAGTGGTCCGAATTGCTTGATTTGGCCCTGCGGGCCATTTGATGATCGGATCTTGGATTCCGACCTTCTCTCTTGATGATCATGCCTTTGATCTTGCTGCTTCCTGACTTGTGTAAGCCTTCCAATGGTTTGGATCCTGATGATTTAGCCCTTGAATGGTTCAGATTGATAGATTCGGCCTTGTGGGCCCACTTGCGACCTTGGCTTTACTTTGGGGCACCTCTTTTGATGATTTGTGAGACTAAGAAGGCTTCTCATGGTGTGGATGATGGCTTGTACGGGTAAGATCGCTTGATTGGCCCTGTGGGCCCACTTGATGATTCAATATTGGATTCTGACCCTTCTTTTGATGATCCAACCTTTGATCTTGTTGTTTGATGACCCATGCGAGCTTTTCTATGGTTCAGATCATGATGATCTAGTCTTTGAATGACTTGGATTGCTTGTGGCCCCCACTTGATCACCTTTCCCTCTCTTTGACTTGATCAGCCATGTTCTGGCCGCATTGCTTTGTGATTGGACCGGTGGGGCATCTTTTACATGATCTTGATCAACCTCAGTCGAAATCTGGAGTGGACCGAAGCCTTGGGCGGCCCACGGGGTGTCATCTGCTGACGTGGACTGTCAGCCTCACCTACCAAGAACCCTAGAGCCAATCCCGCGGAGAGAGAGGGAGCGCGTCTGTACGGGCGGCCCAGAGCAGGCCGCCCAAGGCTCGCCTCTTGAGCGGCCTGGGCTGGCTCGGGTTCAGACATTCCCTGTTGTCTGCTGCCCTTGTCCCCACCTACTTTGTACTCTCTGGTTCGATTGCAGCCATGAATCTCTCTTTTGTCTCCCCTTTCCTTCTCTTTTTGTCCTTTTCTAGCTTGGTCCTTTCTTGGGCAGCCATTGATGATGGCTTGGGGATCCTTGTGGGAGAGGTTGGTGGGTCCTACACTTCAGCACTTGATGAAGGCTTTAAAGATGATGAGGTGCCTTTGATTGATGGTGGAGATGGAGCATTGAATGGGGGTATTGATGATGAATTAAGGGTGGTGTTTGGTGGAGCTTTGAATGACCCTATTAATGGCAGCCATGCTGAAATTTCAGATTTGAATGGGCCATTGATTATGGGAGAAATGGTTGGTATGGATGAGATGAGGAGATGGGACATAGGTGAGGCTATGTGTCCCTTGAGTGGGGGCCATATGGATGATGTGGTTGATGGTGGTGATGGGGCTATGATGGACATAGATGGGCTGATCTCATGTTTGCCTTCTGGTACCTGTGAGGAGAGAAAACACTTTAGCAAAAGGATTGAAGCATTAAGGCAGGAAGAGAGATACTTACCTTCTGGGAAGAATGATCGGGAGAAATGCACTCACGGAAGGTACCCCATTAGTTGACTGGACGTTTACTTTGAAAGCCCTGTAAGATTTTTTTTTTTTTGGCATATATACGAATAAGGAAAAATGATTTTTTTTTTTTTGAAAAATATATGTAAATCATGAAGTAAAAATTTATGTCAAGTGCTTATCTGTCTGTGCATGATTTGGACTTGTGCTTTTAAATGTAGGAATCAGAATATTTGACTCAGCCTGATGTCATACTCGATTTTCCTAAATATTCACCAAGGGTCTTGGTCCCCTTAAGATAGTGCGCAATGGTATCCTGCCCCTAGAATTTGGGCAGATCTTGAAAGAATTCTCGACTCATAGCCGCCATCTTTGCTTTCATTGAATCTTCATGTCGCTTGGATCTCTCCTGTACCTGCTTTTTTTTTCTTTTTTCTTTTTTCTTAGCCATTATTACCCGCAACGCCCTTTCGGGTTTTCGCTGCGTTCAGCTTGCCCGTCATTTTTTCCCGTGGCGCCCTTTCGGGTTTTCACCACGTCCCGGGTATTTGATCTTGCCTGCCCCTTGGCAACTATGCTGTTTTTACCCTTAGCGCCCTTTCGAGTTTTCACCAAGTTCGCTGTGTGCCCACTGTTTTTACTCGGAGCGCCCTTTCGGGTTTTCACTCCGCCCTCTTTGTTTAGGCACACATCTCTTCTCTTTTTTTTTTTTTTTGGATAACTGCGGCGACCAGAGGTCAGGAATCCGTCGTTGCCGACCGATGGTAACCTTTCGGTCCTTATCTTAAGTTACAATGGCAGAGCTGTCGGCCTTAGCTACAGACCCTTCTGAGGTGGATGGATGGATGGATGTGTTTCTTTTGAGTCGATTTTTTTTTCTCTTTCTTTCTTTCTTCTTCTTCTTCTCTTTTTTTTTTTTTTTTTTGTGGGTTGTGTGCCCCTTCTTTTTTTCTTTTTTTCTTTTTGAACCCTTTATTTGGAATACTTATTGATGGACGGGAAGGGATTCTCAGAGGTCTAAGCCTTGACCTCTTGACTTCAGCTCTATTAATGTAACTCTTGATAAGGTTGGATTGGCTTACCTGTGAGAGATTTTTACGTTGTCGGCGTTGATTGGCTCTGGAAGATCCTTACCCCTCAGGCTGGTGAGTCGAACGGTGCCTCCCAGAAGAAATTCACTGATTCTTGGGGCTTGCCCCTTGAGTCTGATAAATGCAGCAGTGCTTGTTGTAGACCCGATATGACGTTCTTTCTTTGGCTTCATTCTTCATCAGCACTCACGGTGACATGATTTTGACTCGAACTCGTAGGTCTGTCTTCTGATTTTAAGCTTCTTGAGGAACTCCTCCATCCTTAGATTTCGAAGGACGTCCCATTGCCAATGTTGATAGCATGTGGGAACCCTTAACAATTGACGATGTCATTCTTCATGAGCATTATTGCGCGAGATCAGAATGTTACCTCCTTCCTTTTTGTGAAGTAATTAATTGCCACAAGTATATGCGTATGACCACTAGATGATGCCGAGCCGATCTTTCTGTTGATGTAGATACCTCATACAGGGAATAGCTGGAGCATTGTCAGGTTGAAACGCACACATGGATTCGATGTGCATGCTGCTGACACTTGAAGTATTTGCTGACATGTTGGCAACAATCTGTCTTCATCGAGCCGTGAGGTTTCTTCGATCATTCGTCAAGTCGCACACTCTAGTATGGAATGCAAGCATTGTCTTGGCAGCATCTTCTTGATAGGCTTGATGAGTTTTGATCGAGTCTGGATAAGTCTTCATAGGACGCAAGATTGGAAAGTCATGACTTCAAAAATTCGATCATTCTTTGCTTATTTTTCAGGGACAAGGATTCTTAATGCACACTTCCTTATGGGTCTCAGGAGATCTTAAGTTTATAATTTTGAAATTTTTTTGAGATGACATTGGCTTTTTGTTCGAACTTTCGAGGAGACCCTCTTAGTTTAGGAGTCAGCTCATCATTTGGCTTTGTCCAGACCCTTGAGTTTGAAGTCCAATTCTAGATCGAAATCTTATAAGTCAACTTCATACTCAAGTGTTTTGAAAGACAGACTTGACACTTTATTGAAAAAGATTTTTTTTTTCTTTCAAAGATTTTCTAGTTTTTTGGAATTTTGTGAATATCTGGATTTTTTTGAACTTTTTGGACTTTGTGAAAATTTGATTTTTTTTTTTTTTGAAATTTTGAAATATTTGGTGTTTTGGGTTTTTGAATCTTCTGATTTTTTTTTTGAAATTTTTTGTAAAAGACCCGAGCAAGACGGCGATGTGAACCAGGTGTTGTCTGATTTGGCTCGGGGAGCCGAGCACTGTCGGCTTTTATTGGCCATCATGGGGAATGCAAACCTGTTACTGCCCTGCACTCCTTCCCCTCAGGAGGCAGGGCCAGAGGGATCAGTAGGCCAACCCTCATCGTTGCGCCCAAACATCAGGATAGATCTGGAATTGGGCTCCGAGTCAGTGTCGGATGCGATTTCTCCTGGTTCGTCCCCGATGAATTGCAGCTCTTCAGGTTCATCCGGCTGAGGTGGGACCAGGACGGTAGTCCAGTCGATCGGGGGAAATTTCTGCCCCTTGCTTGAGTCTTCTTTGGGCAACTCTATCAGACTCAATCTGTTCGCTTGATCATCGAAGGTGGAATTTAGCCCATCATCAGGGTAGATAATCCCTGCATTGATGAATTGGATTGGTGTGTAAATGCAGGGATTGCCTTCTTCTTGACGACCTTGTCTTCTTTTGATACTTCTATGCTTTGGTTTCTGAATCAGAGTAGGTTGATATCGTAGTCCTCTCCTATCTATATCTTCTTGAACCTCCATGGTTCGGGTCGAGTCTTGATATTCGAGCTGATAGTAGAAGGTTTGACGCTCGGCAGGGAGGAAGACATAATTCGATCCGATGGGACATGCGCGAGGGAAGTAATTTGCATTGTGATGGTATGAGATCTCCCCATTAGAGTCTTGTACGTCCATGGCTGGGATGGTAGGCTCTCGGAGGTTGGATGCTTCTACCTTGGGAAATTGTCCGGGATCGGTAATGATGGTGATCGCCATATCTCCAAAGATGTGCTTGACCCTTCGGTGAAGATTTAAAGAGATGGCACCGATTCTGTGAAACCAGGTCCGATCAGAAAGGAGATGGAATGAAGCTGAGATGTCCAAGACCTGGAGAGTGATGGTTGATGTTTTTGGATCGATCAGAACCTGGACATCAATCTCCCCTTCGACCTCCTCGATAGTGGCCACATAATTGAAGCTGGGCCCTAATTCTACTAGGGCATGTGGCATGCTGTTCGAGGAAGGGTCTTCTTCTTGGAGGACGATGGCTGAAGTAGAAGCCGAATAGACAGGTGTGGTGGGCAAGTTGTGCCCCTGGTTGTTTGCTTGAGAAACGGGCAGGCTTTGCCCCTGGTAAACTGGAGTGGGCAAACTGTGCCCCTGACTGACTATTGCTGAGACGGGCAGGTTGTGCCCCTGGTTTGCTGATGCTGCGTTAGGGAGATTGTCCCCTTGGTTGACTGAGATGGGCTGAATGTGCCCATGGTTAGAAATGGGTGCAGAGAATGAACCGGCTGAAGGTGCCCCTTGCATAATGATGGACTCTGGGATTGGAATAACCGAGGGTGCCCCTTGCAGGATGAGAGGCTCAAACTCTAAACTAGAGTCGATGGCACGAATAAACTGGAGAGGAGGCTTCCATGGGATGAATACTGGTCCTCTTGATATTGCATGAGGTTTCTCTGTTCGTCCCAACTGTCGTAGTGTGATTGACACGCCCCCGGGATTTACCCCTTGCAATATGACTGGCTCGACTGGAGGAGCTCCTTCCAAAACAATGGGTTCTTGCTGCTGATGAGTATAATCCCTCCATTGCGGATTGGATTGTTCTGGAGTTGCCCCTTGCAAGATGACAGGTTCGTATGTAGGCTCAATGTATGATTGTGCTCCCTCCAGGATGACTGGTTCCCAGCTTGAATGGTTGTAAGGTGCCCCTTGAACAACTGGTATATCATATGGAGGTGCTCCTTCGAGTACTACTGGTTCGAGGATTGAAGGAGGAAAGGGACTTGCCCCTTGCATGATCGGAGGAGGATTTGTTGGGTCATAAGTGTAAGCATGAATGGATTGGATGGGGGAGAAAAAGCGATCGAGATGGTCCCCTTCTTCTATACTATTGACTGCAGGGCCACGAGACGAACTGGGGTCCGTTGGATGCTGAGGCAGAGGATTCTGAAGGATGTTGGTGGAAGCTGCTGGAGAAGTTCCAGGGACCGAGATGACGATCTTGTGGTCATCAATCAGGTCTTGTATGGCATTCTTCAAAGTATAGCATCGATCAGTGGCGTGGCCACGTCCTTGATGATAGGCGCAATACTTATTTTCTCGGTAGTTTGGTGGCAAAGGATGAGGAGGAGGCCTAGGTGTCATCAGAGTGAGTAACTGCTTTTGTACCAGCGTAGTCATGATTTGACTAAGTGGTTGACTGAGTGGGGTGAACTTCCTGGATTCCCTGTAATTCTGCCTGTTCTGGTATGAGTATTGGCCGTTTCCTCTGAACTGCTGCTGTTGTTGAGGTGGTTGTGTCTGAGGATTTGGTTGTGGCTGATACCGCTGAGGCTGATGCTGAACTTGATTCTGCTGATACCGTTGACGTCCCTGTGGGGGAGCATGTTGATTTCCTTGAGCAGTGGTGTTGATGTTGTGTGGACCCTCGCCGATTTCTCCGCGCTCCCACACGACGTTCTTCTCCCTTCCCCTTTCCTTTTGGAAAAGAAGGAGATGAGGATGCGTGAGTGCGAAATCGCCGTTTGTGCCACTGGCTTGCCTCGTTCTCGAGGGCTTCGTTTGGTTGTCGTGTTAAGCTGGATGTGTTTAAGTGTGTTTATATAAGACCAGAGTCGCCACTAGCCAGTTACTTCGAATCTACAGTCGGCTAGACCCCGTAGAAACGTTAGAGAAGGGGATCTGAAGATCCTTTCCTCTAAAATGACTCCTGTTGATCTGCGGCCAGAGATTCAAGGTAAGGGATCACGGTTACAGGGTGGGAAGAGGTTAAGCACCCCACACACTGCCCGTACCGAAGTACGGTCTCTACTTCACAGAATCGATCAAATACTTGAAAGTCTAGTTTAATCCTCGTATATTCTCATGGATGACATGATGCATGAATGCGAGTCTGAACAGTAAGAGTTTCTGATGGGCAGGTTCCAACAACGGGCAAGCCCAGAGCGTACGCTCGAACTGACAGGTGCTTTATGCGAGATGATGCATGCTGTGTGCTTGAATATTCAAAGTGTTTATAGTGATATGTACGTGAATGCAGGTCTGAACAGTAAGAGTTTCTGATGGGCAGGTTCCAACAACGGGTAAGCCCAGAGCATACGCTCGAACTGACAGGTGCTTTATGCGAGATGCATGCGGTGTGTTTGAATAATCAAAGTGTTTGCAGTGAAGCAGGGGGGTTGGAAGAAAAGTAAATGTTGCACTTATGCTAGATGCAAATGAGATGATGCTGGAAAAGAGTAGCTGGATGGACGAAAGTGTCGGAAGGATTGGCTTTGAGTGGCTGGATCAAGACTTGGATGGCTTGGGAGACTTGGACCAGTGGTCAGGCTGGACTGGACCAGGGCTAGGCTCTCCTCACTCGGGCTCTCCTTGATGGAAAAATGGGCTAAAGGGGAAAGGGGACTCGGATCGCACTCGGGCTGAATGGGCTTCGAATGGATGTTGAAATGAGAAGGGGAGGGGGGTATTTATAGCAGCGGAGAGTGGCAGCTCTCGTAATTTTGTCCGGGCGGCCTGCCATGGGCCGCCCGTACGGCCGCTCCTCGGTTTCCAGCGAGTACGGCCGCTCCCTCGGGGCTGCTGTTGGACTCGCTTGTCGACTCAGTGAGTTGACTCAGCGGGTCGACTCGGTGGTTTGACTCGACGGGTTGACTCGGTGTTTTGACTCGACGGGTTGACTCGACAGGTTGACTCAGCGGGTTAACTCAGTGAGTTGACTCAGTGAGTTTGACTTTTTTGGGATTTTTTGACTGGCCTTTTTTATGGGGGGTTTTTCAGGGTGGTGTTTAGGACTGGGTTGACTGGGTTCAGGCTTGAACTGGGCTATGGAATGGGGCTTACAAGGGTGAGTTTGGCTGAGTTTGGACTTGGGATTTGGGGGTATGGTCCTCCGTTCAACCAGCTATCTCTACCAACAGTGTAGCCGAAGGTGGGGTGTCTACAGATGCCCCTCTTTGGCAGAGGTTGCGTGCAACCGAATGCCAAAGCGAGTGGACACCCCACTTCTGACTCGGTCATTCATGGATCATGGTTTGAAATCATTGCTTGCCTTTGCATCTGTGCCAGTTGATCGTTTGGAAACCGATCACTCGCACATACCGCGGGAGTTTGGAGAAAACGTTGCGATTGTCCCTGCAGTTTGCTGCAACCTGGGTACCCAATCGCAACCCTTCTATTCCCGATCGGTACTAACATCGGAAAGGTACAGCAGAGCCTCTGCGTCGACAGTCTTACGAGGTTACTGACCCTGTGATTGTTTGTATGATGTTTGATGTTTTCTCAGATCACTCCAGGAGTACTTGTTTCGCTTGACTGTTAAAGTGGTTAGACGCCCTGCGTCAGATAGTCTTACGGGATTCTACTACGCCGACTTGGACTCAGTCAAGGTACTTCAGGCATCCACGCCTAGGTATGTGCGGGTGGGCTTTTTCCACCCGATCTGCTGGTTTCGATGCTTGATTTGCAATTCATTCTTTCCTTGATTGTTGTCTGGAATCTTTGTTATCCTTTGTATCTGAATCAATTGATTGTCTGGAAATTGATAACTCGCACATACCGCGAGAGTTTGGAGAAAACGTTGCGATTGTCCCTGCAGTTTGCTGCAACCTGGGTACCCAATCGCAACCCTTCCATTCCCGATCGGTACTAACATCGGAAAGGTACAGCAGAGCCTCTGCGTCCGTAGTCTTACGAGGTTGCTGACCCTGAGACTGATTGTGTGATGTTTGATGTTTTCCCAGATTACTCCAGGAGTACTTGTTTCGCTTGACTGTCAAAGTGGTTAGACGCCCTGCGTCAGATAGTCTTACGGGATTCTACTACGCCGACTTGGACTCAGTCAAGGTACTTCAGGCATCCACGCCTAGGTATGTGCGGGTGAACTCTCTCCACCCAATCTGCTGATTTTGATACTTGGGTTACAATTCATCGTTTCCACCTGTTCAAATGGTTTCTGTGACCGAGCCTTTTGGCTTTCATCTTTTTTGTATCTTGGCATGTGGTACGACCGCACTGACACTGGAGTTCAGTTCGACCGTACTTTGAGTGCATTGGATCCGATAGTCTCCGGGGAAACCGCGAGACATCGGATCTTATTTGATTTTTGCGTCGGCTCCTACCCAGAGATATGGAAGATCTCCTGGCGTTTCGGAGGCAGAACGCTCTGCTGGAAAATATTTTTGGGTTTTTGAAAAGATACCCACTCTGGGGAGTGATACTCCGTGGGGTTTTATTTGCAAATAGAAATATTTTTTGTTTTTTTGAAATGAAAATCTGGTTTGCATGTGCCTCCACTAGGGATGCCTGTGGGGTCTTTAGCTAACCGACTTTTATTTTGAAAGCAGGTAAACATGATGATTGATGCGATGGATGCTGATGCATGGAGATGCATGATGAATGCATGGCTTGGTTCATTCTCTTTTCGTTTGATGATTTTGCTTTTGCTGTGGGTGCAGAGAATTTTGAGCTTATTGCTTGCAGGGTTGTACTCCCTTGGGGATTTTTCTTTTTGATACGGAGGTTTGGACAGCGGGTTGGTCAAGATCCCGACCCGTGGTCGATCAGGTCCATCGTCCCAAGATGCTGTTTCTTTGCTAATGAGAATGTACGAGGATATCATTCGACTTCAAGATGTTCTTCTGGGCATACATGTGATTGAGATGGTGTTTGGTTGCCCGTTTTGGTCAAGATTCCAATTTGCGGGCGATTGGATCCGTCATCCCATACTGTGAAGTGAGCGGAGTTCAAGACTCCTGAATTGTAGTGCTGGGGATGCTAATTTTTGTGATTTTTGTAAATATGTGGTCCGAATCTTTACCTGAGAGGGTAGAGATTGGTTTATTGAAAACACAGTAAATATTTTTGTATCTTTGAGGATATTTTCTTCAAAAGCAAGAGAAATATTTTTTGTGATTTTTGACAATATTTTGATTGAAAGCAAGGGAAATATTTTTGTGATTTTTGCAGATATTTGATTTGAAAGCGATGGAAATATTTTTTGTGATTTTTAACAATATTCTGATTGAAAGCAAGGGAAATATTTTTGTGATTTTTGAAGAGGTGATTTTGCAATGTTTTTGTATTTTATGATTTTTCTGAAATGCAGGGAAAAGATGTGGAATTTCCATCCACTTCCAGCTTCTACTGCTGGTAAGGCACCCGATCCATTTTACGTCAGCGAGCAAGACGGGTCTCACACAGTTAAGTGCCGTAGTTTTACATCTTCAGATGAGGGGATTTTGAGGGTTTTCAGTCAACACACCCACAAAGTTGCCTGTTCCTCATGTGCAATGCACATAGACCACGTATCGTCCGACGGACTCCTTCGGCCACAAAATGAGCCACATCCTCACATTTCCCTTAGTCAATCCAGTTTGGGGTCTTACGTTGCTCACAATTCCGTGAGGGTGAGCTCCACCTCCCAACAGCCTTAATCCTTTTCATGAGTTCTAGGAACAGGGAACATCCGTCAGCTTCAACAGCGACTTCCAAATCAAGGTTGTCTATCACGGTGCGTTCAACACGAACAGGATTGCGGAGTTCTGCCCGCCACAGCCCTTACCTGTTTAAGAGATTCCAGACACCCGTACGATCAATTGTCAGCCATGCCTAGAACAGGTTAGGAAAGAAAGCCCCCGAGAAGTTAATCCCAGTGTAGTTTAAGGTCTTCGGACCGCTAGGGATAAATTGGTGTGTTTGAAACTAGTGGTGAATTTTTTATTATTTTATATTGTATCTATATATATTTTTTTGTTTTGAAAAGGTTCCAGATTTCAACTCGGGTGATTAAGATTGATACTGGTTTTTATGGAAAGCTTTAAAATATTTTTGGTATTTTTGAAATGATCCGGGTTTATCGAACCATGATCCCGACGGTCGAGGCCGATGCCGGTTTTTAGTTGAAAGCGAGAAAGGTCCCCCGAGAAATTAATCCCAGTGTAGTTTAAGGTCTTCGGACCATGAAACTGTACAAAAGAGGGGCAAACATGTTTTTTTTTTGTTTGGAAAAATGTCCGGTGTCAGCGGATGGACAATCCAGACTGATGCCGGTTTTTATTGAAAATCTCTCGGGATGCCGATCCTGACGTAGTTTAAGGTCTTCGGACCAAAAACTTTAAAAGAGGCAGATATATTTTTTTTGTTTTTCTGAAAATGTCCGAGATCGTTAGGTCTTGATTCGATCCAAACCGATGTCGGCTTTTATTGAAAATCCCTCGGGATTTTGATCCCGACGTAGTTTAAGGTCTTCGGACCAAATTTTGTACAAGCGAGTGCTGGAAATCACATTTTTTTGTTTTTTAGAAAATGTCCGGTGCCACCAGATCTTGAAGAAGACCGATGCCAGTTTTTATTGAAAATCCATCGGGATCTTGATCCCGACGTAGTTTAAGGTCTTCGGACCAATTTTTAGGATTGGGCATACTTACCTTGCTTTATTTGGCTTCTGGCGAGGCTGACTGTGATTTGAGTGGTCCGAATTGCTTGATTTGGCCCTGTGGGCCCTTTCCAGACTTCAGCTTTGCTTTGGAGCACCTTTTCTTGATGTTTTGTGAGGCTAAGAAGGCTTTTCATGGTGTGGATGATGACTTGAACATCTCAGATCACTTGACTTGGCTTTGTGGGCCCACTTGATGATTAGATCTTGGATTCTGCCCCTTCTTTTGATGATCAGACCTTTGATCTTGTTGTTTGATGGCTCATGTAGGTCCCTCAATGGTTTAGATCATGATGATCTGATCTTGGAATGGCTTGGATTGCTTGTGGCCCCCACTTGATCACCTTTCCTTCTCTTTGACTTGATTAGCCATGCTCTGGCTGCATTGCTTTGTGATTGGACCGGTGGGGCACCTTTTATATGATCTTGATCAGCTTTAGTCGAAATCTGGAGTGGACCGGAGCCTTGGGCGGCCCATGGAGCGCCATCTGCTGACGTGGACTGTCAGCCTCACCTACCAAGAATCCTGGAGCCAATCCCGCGGAGAGAGAGGAACCGCGTCCGTACGGGCGGCCCAGAGCAGGCCGCCCAAGGCTCGCCTCTTGAGCGGCCTGGGCTGGCTCGGGTTCAGACATTCCCTGTTGTCTGCTGCCCTTGTCCCCACCTGCTTTGTACTCTCTGGTTCGATTGCAGCCATGAATCTCTCTTTTGTCTCCCCTTTTCTTCTCTTTTTGTCCTTTTCTAGCTTGGTCCTTTCTTGGGCAGCCATTGATGATGGCTTGGGGGTCCTTGTAGGAGAGGTTGGTGGGTCCCACACTTCAGCACTTGATGAAGGCTTTAAAGATGATGAGGTGCCTTTGATTGATGGTGGAGATGGAGCATTGAATGGGGGTATTGATGATGAATTAAGGGTGGTGGTTAATGGAGCTTTTAATGGCTCCATTAATGGGGAGATGGCTGAAATTTCATATTTGGATGGGGTATTAATTATGGGAGAAATGGATGGTATGGATGAGATGGGGAGATGGGACATAGGTGAGGCTATGCATCCCTTGAGTGTGGGCCACGTGGATGATGTGATCAATGGTGGTGATAGGGCTATGATGGACATAGATGGGCTGATCTCATGTTACCTTGTAGTACCTGTGAGGAGAGAAAACACTTTAGCAAAAGGATTAAATCATTAAAGCAGGAAGAGAGATACTTACCTTCTGGGATGAATGATCGGGAGAAAGACGCTTGTACGAGCCACTCCATAAGTTGGCTGGGGGATGTTTATTTTGAAAGCCCTGTAAGTTTTTTTTTTTTTTTTGCAAATAAGGAAAAATGATTTTTTTTTTTGGAAAATATATGTAAATCATGAAGTAAAAATTTATGTCAAGTGCTTATCTGTCTGTGCGTGATTTGGACATGTGCTTTTAGACGTAGGAATCAGAATATTTGACTCAGCCTGATGTCATACTCATTTTCTTAATTATTCACCAAGGGTACTGGTCCCCTTAAGATAGTGCGCGATGGTATCCTGCCCCTAGAATTTGGGCAGATCTTGAAAGAATTCTTGACTCATAACCGTCATCCTTGCTTCCATTGAATCTTCATGTTGCTTGGATTTCTCATGTACCTGCTTTTTTTTTTCTTTTTTTTTTTCTTAGCCATTATTACCCACAACGCCCTTTCGGGTTTTCGTTGCGTCCGGCTTGCCCGTCATTGTTGCCCGTGGCGCCCTTTCGGGTTTTCACCACGTCCTGGGTATTTGATCTTGCTTGCCCCTTGGCAGCTATGATGTTTTTACCCTTGGCGCCCTTTCGAGTTTTCACCAAGTCCGCTGTGTGCCCACTGTTTTTACTCGGAGCGCCCTTTCGGGTTTTCACTCCGCCCTCTTTGTTTAGGCACACATCTCTTCTCTTTTTTTTTTTTTTGATAACTGCGACGCCCAGAGGTCAGGAATTCGTCGTTGCCGGCCGATAGTAACCTTTCGGCCCTTATCTTAAGTTACAATGGCAGAGCTGTCGGCCTTAGCTACAGACCCTTCTGAGATGGATGGATAGATAGATGTGTTTCTTTTGGGTCGATTTTTTTTTCTCTTTCTTTCTTTCTTCTTCTTCTTTTTCTTTTTTTTTTTTTTGGGTTGTGTGCCCCTTCTTTTTTTTTTAACCCCCCATTTTTTTTTGCTCTATTCTTTTTTTTTTCTTCTTTTTTTTTTGGCTTTTGAACCCTTTATTTGGAACACTTATTGGTGGACGGGAAGGGATTCTCAGAGGTCTAAGCCTTGACCTCTTGACTTCAGCTCTACTAATGTAACTCTTGATAAGGTTGGATTGGCTTACCTGTGAGAGATTTTCACGTTGTCGGCGTTGATTGGCTCTGGAAGATCCTTACCCCTCAGGTTGGTGAGTCGAACGGTGCCTCCCAGAAGAACTTCTTTGATTCTTGGGGCTTGCCCCTTAAGTTTGATAGATGCAGCAGTGCTTGTTGTAAACCCGATATGAGTTGTCTTTCTTCGGCTTCATTCTTCATCAGTACTCACGTTGACGGGATTTTGAGTTGAACTCGTAGGTCTGTCTTCTGATTTTAAGCTTCTTGAACTCCTCCATCCTTAGATTTCGAAGGACATCCCATTGCCAATGTTGATAGCATGTGGGAACCCTTAACAATTGATGATGTCATTCTTCATGAGAATTATCGTGCGAGATCAGAATATTACCTCCATCCACTTTGTGCTGTAATTGACTGCCCCAAGTATATGTGTATGACTGCTAGATGATGCCGAGTCGATCTTTCTGCTGATGTAGATACCTCGTACAGGGAATAGCTGGAGCGTTATCAGGTTGAAGAATTTCGAAGCACACACATGGATCCGATGTGCATGTTGCTGACACTTGAAGTGCTTTCTGACATGTTGGCAACAATCTGTCTTCATCGAGCCGTGAGGTTTCTTCGATCATTCGTCAAGTCGCACACTCCAGCATGGAATGCAAGCATAGTCTTCGCAGCATCTTCTTGATAGGCTTGATGAGTTTTTGATCGATAAGTCTTCATAGGACGCAAAGATTGGGAAGTCATGACTTCAAAAATTCGATCATTCTCTGCTTATTTTTCAGGGACAAGGATTCTCAATGCACACTTCCTTATGGGTCTCAGGAGATCCTAGGTTTATAATTTTGAAAATTTTTGAGATGACATTGGCTTTTGGTTCGAACTTTCGAGGAGACCCTCTAAGTTTGGAAGTCAGCTCATCATTTTCCACATCATTTGGCTTTATCCAGACCCTTGAGTTTGAAGTCCAACTCTAGATCGAAATCTTATGAGTCAACTTCATACTCAAGTGCTTTGACAGACAGACTTGACACTTTTATTGAAAAAGTTTTTTTTTCAAAGATTTTCTGGTTTTTTGGAATTTTGTGAATATCTGGATTTTTTTTTTGAACTTTTGGATTGTGAAAATTTGATTTTTTTTTTTTGAAATTTTGAAATATTTGGTGTTTTTGGGTTTTTGAATCTTCTGATTTTTTTTTTTTTGAAAATTTTCGTAAAAAAAACCCGAGCAAGACGGCGATGTGAACCAGGTGTCGCCTGATTCGGCTCAGGGAGCCGAGCACTGTCGACTTTTATTGGCCGTCATGGGGACTACAAACCTGTTACTGCCCTGCACTCCTTCCCCTCAGGAGGCAGGGCCAGAGGGATCAGTAGGCCAATCCTCATTGTTGTGCCCAAACGTCATGGTAGATCTGAAATTGGGCTCTGAGTCGGTGTCGGATGCGATTTCTCCTGGCTCATCCCCAGTGTATTGTAGCTCTTCGGGTTCATCTGGCTGAGGTGAGACCAGAACAACAGTCCAGTTGATCGGAGGAAATTCCTGCCCCTTGCTTGAGTCTTCTTTGGGCAACTCTATCAGACTCAATCTACTCGCTTGATCATTGAAGGTGGAATCCAGCCCATCATCAGGATAGATAATCCCTACATTGATAAACTGGATTGGTGTGCAGATGCAGAGATTGACTTCTTCTTGATGACCCCGTCTTCTTTTGATACTTCTATGCTTTGGTTTCTGAATCAGAGTAGGCTGATATCATAGTCCTCTCCTATCCATATCTTCTTGAACCTCCATGGTTCGGGTCAAGTCCTGATATTCGAGCTGATAGTAGAAGGTTTGACGCTCAGCAGGGAGGAAGACATAGTTCGATCCGATGGGACATGCGCGAGGGAAGTAATTTGCATTGTGATGGTATGAGATCTCCTCATTAGAGTGTTGTACGTCCATGGCTGGGATGGTAGGCTCTCGGAGGTTGGATGCTTCTACCTTGGGAAATTGTCCGGGATCGGTAATGATGGTGATCGCCCTATCTCCAAAGATGTGCTTGACCCTTCGGTGAAGATTTGAAGAGATGGCACCGATTCTATGAAACCAGGTCCGATCAGAAAGGAGATGGAATGAAGCTGAGATGTCCAAGACCTGGAGAGTGATGGTTGATATTTTTGGATCGATCAGAACCTAGACATCAATCTCCCCTTCGACCTCCTCGATAGTGGCCACATAATTGAAGCTGGGCCCTAATTCTGCTAGGGCATGTGGCATGCTGTCCGAGGAAGGGTCTTCTTCTTGGAGGACGATGGCTGAAGTAGAAGCCGAATAGACAGCTGCGGTGGGCAAGTTGTGCCCCTGGTTGTTTGCTTGAGAAACGGGCAGGCTTTGCCCCTGGTAAGCTCGAGTGGGCAAACTGTGCCCCTGACTGACTATTGCTAAGACGGGCAGGTTGTGCCCCTGGTTTGCTGATGCTGCGTTAGGGAGATTGTCCCCTTGGTTGACTGAGATGGGCTGAATGTGCCCATGGTTAGAAATGGGTGCGAAGATTGAATCGACTGAAGGTGCCCCTTGGATGATGATGGGCTCTGGGATCGAAATAGTTGAGGATGCCCCTTGCAGGATGAGAGGTTCGAACTCTGAACTAGAGTTGATGGCACGAATAAACTGGAGAGGAGTCTTTTCTTGGCTGGTGAAAGCTGGATAGGCAGGAGGTGCCCCTTGCATTGCGGAGACTGGATCGACTGGAGATGCCCCTTGCAGGATGAGGGGTTCTGAAACTTGACTGGTTAGGGGTGCCCCTTGCCAACCTTGATTAGGGAACTGTGAGTTCCATCTTGACTGTTGCTGTTGCTGCGGTTGTCCATGCTGAGGGAGGAATAGTGCACCTTCGGTAGAGGCGACAAGATCATCCTCTTCGATTGGATGGGAGATGAGGACACTTCCGTTATCATTCTCGTATTCAGCAGTAGGCTCTTCTTCCACTATCGGTTGAATTGGAGAAGCCTGATGAGGCCACCAAGGGGAGATCATCCCAGCCCTTATTCCGGCTTCGACTTGTTCCCCGACGCGGATGAGTTGGTTGAAGTTCGCATATGGATGTGAGACAAGGTATCCAGAGATACTTGGATTTGCCGAGTGGACGATCATGGAGATTTTCTCCTCGTCGTCAATGGGAGTCTTCATTCTAGCAGCCATGGCCCGCCACCGTCCAACGTAAGCTGACAATGTTTCATCACTTCTTTGCCTGAGAGCTGCGAGGTCCGCTCTCCTGGGTGCCATGTTAAGATTGTATGCGAACCTGTTGACGAAAGCCTGGGAGAGATGCTCCCAAGTCCTGATGCGATGACAGTCCAAAGATGTGTACCAGTCTAGGGCATCGTCTTTCAGAGATTTTTGAAACAAGCGGATGAGTGCTCCATCGTTGCCCGCCACAGCATCAAGCTCTCCACAGAAAGCTCGTAAGTGGTCTACAGGACACCCCGTCCCATCATATCTTTTAAATTTTGGTACCTGAAAGCCTTGAGGTACCATTGCATCTGGAAAGGGACAAAGGTCCCTGAACTTAGTGGATGGAAGATCCACCCCTTGCTGCTTCTGCAACTTTCTCTTCATCTCTTGCATCTGCTCTCGGAGTTGTTCGATTTCAGAGGGACTAGATGAAGGAGATCTTGCCCCTTGCCGGGACTGAGATGGCCCCCTTTCATAATAATTGGTGTCATTGATGCTCCTAAAATTCCTGCTTGAAGAAGGTTGGGCCTGGTAATTACTCCCATTGTAGGGACTTTGTTGGACTGGAGCTGAGAAGAGAGACTGCGAAGAAATCCCAGTCACAGGAGAATATTGAAATTGGTTGGAATTCCCATTGGGGAGAGATTGTTGGAATTGACTGGGATTCTGGGTTGTGGGATGTGACTGAAAATGGCTCTTGTTTGCAGGAGGATACTGGAAGAAATGCCTTGAGGTCGAGAGTTGTCCTGATTGAGGACCTTCATTAGGAGGGTATCGAAAGTCCTGCGCCACCCCTGATAGTTGTGGTTGAGATGAACTGGAGGCTGGAAGAGATGCTTGTTGTGGTTGTTGAACTGGACCAGCTTGATTGCTGGTTGCTGAAGCCTGGGCTTGTGTGAATCGGAGAAGCATTTCCTGCATGGCCTTCATGCTTTGTTGTAGCTCTTGGATGCCAGGAATTGACATGGATTCACTCGAGTTTAACAGTGGAGAGGAAGCCTCAGGTATAGGGAATGGGAGAGCCATGTTGATTTTGTATTGGATGTGGCAGGGTGATTTGGTTTGGAGGAGTAATGGTGGGAAGTATGCACTATTTTTTTTTGGGTTTTGGGATTTTCTATTTTTTTTGTTTTGGGTAGAATGCTATACAGATGAGATTGTATGAGGACTAATGACTTTCAAGTATAGGGATGATTCTGTTTTTCAAGTTGGATCACGACTAGTGGGACTAGCTCATCCCCAGTGGAGTCGCCATTCTGTGGACCCTCGCCGATTTCTCCGCGCTCCCACACGACGTTCTTCTCCCTTCCCCTTTCCTTTCGGAAAAGAAGGAGATGAGGATGCGTGAGTGCGAAATCGCCGTTTGTGCCACTGGCTTGCCTCGTTCTCGAGGGCTTCGTTTGGTTGTCGTGTTAAGCTGGATGTGTTTAAGTGTGTTTATATAAGACCAGAGTCGCCACTAGCCAGTTACTTCGAATCTACAGTCGGCTAGACCCCGTAGAAACGTTAGAGAAGGGGATCTGAAGATCCTTTCCTCTAAAATGACTCCTGTTGATCTGCGGCCAGAGATTCAAGGTAAGGGATCACGGTTACAGGGTGGGAAGAGGTTAAGCACCCCACACACTGCCCGTACCGAAGTACGGTCTCTACTTCACAGAATCGATCAAATACTTGAAAGTCTAGTTTAATCCTCGTATATTCTCATGGATGACATGATGCATGAATGCGAGTCTGAACAGTAAGAGTTTCTGATGGGCAGGTTCCAACAACGGGCAAGCCCAGAGAGTACGCTCGAACTGACAGGTGCTTTATGCGAGATGATGCATGCTGTGTGCTTGAATATTCAAAGTGTTTATAGTGATATGTACGTGAATGCAGGTCTGAACAGTAAGAGTTTCTGATGGGCAGGTTCCAACAACGGGCAAGCCCAGAGCATACGCTCGAACTGACAGGTGCTTTATGCGAGATGCATGCGGTGTGTTTGAATAATCAAAGTGTTTGCAGTGAAGCAGGGGGGTTGGAAGAAAAGTAAATGTTGCACTTATGCTAGATGCAAATGAGATGATGCTGGAAAAGAGTAGCTGGATGGACGGAAGTGTCGCAAGGATTGGCTTTGAGTGGCTGGATCAAGACTTGGATGGCTTGGGAGACTTGGACCAGTGGTCAGGCTGGACTGGACCAGGGCTAGGCTCTCCTCACTCGGGCTCTCCTTGGTGGAAAAATGGGCTAAAGGGGAAAGGGGACTCGGATCGCACTCGGGCTGAATGGGCTTCGAATGGATGTTGAAATGGGAAGGGGAGGGGGGTATTTATAGCAGCGGAGAGTGGCAGCTCTCGTAATTTTGTCCGGGCGGCCTGCCATGGGCCGCCCGTACGGCCGCTCCTCGGTTTCCAACAAGTACGGCCGCTCCCTCGGGGCTGCTGTTGGACTCGCTGGTCGACTCAGTGAGTTGACTCAGCGGGTCGACTCGGTGGTTTGACTCGACGGGTTGACTCGACGGGTTGACTCGGTGTTTTGACTCGACTGGTTGACTCGACGGGTTGACTCAGCGGGTTAACTCAGTGAGTTGACTCAGTGAGTTTGACTTTTTTGGGATTTTTTGACTGGCCTTTTTTATGGGGGGTTTTTCAGGGTGGTGTTTAGGACTGGGTTGACTGGGTTCAGGCTTGAACTGGGCTATGGAATGGGGCTTACAAGGGTGAGTTTGGCTGAGTTTGGACTTGGGATTTGGGGGTATGGTCCTCCGTTCAACCAGCTATCTCTACCAACAGTGTAGCCGAAGGTGGGGTGTCTACATGTTGTTTACCTCTGTTGGGCGGGGAGGAGAACCACTGCGGTTTCCATTCCCGTGCCCGATAGGTCTTCCTTCCACTCTGTTCCTTTTGATTGGAGTGGCTTGATGAGGCCATGGGGAGATCGTCCCAGCCCAGATCCCTGCTTCGACTTGCTCTCCAGCACGGATCAATTGTGAGAAATTCGCATATGGATGCGAGATGAGATACCCGGATATGCCTGGATATGTTGAATGAACAATCATGGAGATTTGTTCTTCGTCGTCGATAGGCGTTCGCATTCGAGCTGCCATAGCTCGCCAACGTCCCACATAAGCTGATAATGTTTCATCACTCCTTTGCCTGAGAGCCGCAAGGTCGGCTCTTCTGGGTGCCATGTTGAGATTGTACGCGAATCTGTCGACGAAAGCCTGGGAAAGTTGTTCCCATGTCCTGATGCGGTGGCAGTCCAATGAAGTGTACCAATCTAGGGCATCGCCCTTCAGAGATTTTTGGAACAAGCGAATGAGGGCCCCTTCATTTCCTAAGATTGCACTCAGTTCTCTACAGAAGGCCTTGAGATGTGCTGTGGGACAACCGCTGCCATCGTATCTTTTGAATTTTGGAACCTCAAAATTTTGAGGTACTTGAGCATCTGGGAAGGGACACAAGTCTCTGAACTTGGTCGAAGGTAGATCAATTCCTTATTGTCGCTGAAGCTGATTTTGCAAGATCTGGAACTGCTCCCGCAACTCGTCCAGTCCTGAGTGATCTGTTCGAGCGACTGGTGCCTCCTGGAGTAGGGCACGTTCTTCTTCGGCATAGTGGTCGATGTCTTCGACCCTATGGGCTTGCTGAAAAGCAACCGCGGGTTGCTGAAATTGATTTGATGACTGAACTGGATTCTGATGAACTTGTGCTTGAAATGATTGTAACTGAACTGGAGACTGTTGAACTGGAACTTGCTGGAAATTAACTGGATTTTGCTGAATTGAAGATTGCTGGAAATTAACTGGAATCCCATCGGCGGGGATGTGCTGGAATTGAAAAGTGCTCCTGTTTGCAGGAGGCTGAGATGCTGGGAAGTGACCCCCTTGTTGGGTATCCGCCACTGTCCGCTGGTTGATGTGGGCTTGACACTGACCCCCGTTGTGGGCATTCGCCAGTGCTGTCCCTGTTGCTGGAAATTGAATTGAAATCCCATCGGCGGGGATGTGCTGAAATTGAAAAGGTGTCCCATCGACGGGGACATGCTGAGATCTACTGAGATTGATGTTTGCAAGATTGACTGGAAGCTGACTGGAAATTCCTGCGATGGGAGTGCTCTGAGATGGCCCTGTCGTTGCAGGAAGGTACTGAGGAAGATGCCCCGTAACGAAGGGCTGAGATGGCTGCTGTCGGTAGTCTTGGGCAGACTCCGATGGTTGCGCTTGATTTGAACTGGAGGCCGGGAGGACCCGGCATGGTTGCTGAGATTGCTGAACTGGGCCAACCTGATTGTTGGCTGCTGCGGTGGTTTGTGCTTGCATGAATTGCAAGAGCATTTCTTGCATTGCTCTCATTCCTTGTGCCAATTCTTGTATGATTGGCGTATTATCAATAGGCGGTTGCGCTGATGGTTGCGCTTCGGTCATTTCGAGAGCAGGGAAGAGACGAGTTTCTTCTTCGTGGTCGGACATGTCTTGCTGAGCCCGAGTGCGGATTATGCTGCGGTAGGGAAGTTGTCTCCGCATACGTTGAGCCCGAGGAGGCGCAATGGTGAGGTCTGTACTCTACTCTTTTTGGGTTTTGGGATTTTCTATATTTTTTGTTGGTTTTGGGATTTTCTATTTTTTTTTGTTTGGGTGGAATGCTATGCAGATGAGATTGTATGAGGACTAATGACTTTCAAGTATAGGAATGATTCTGTTTTTCAAGTTGGATCACGACTAGTGGGACTAGCTCCTCCCCAGCGGAGTCGCCATTCTGTGGACCCTCGCCGATTTTTCCGCGCTCCCACACGACGTCGTTCTCCCTTTCCTTTCGGAAGAAGAAGAAGAAGAAGAGGTGCGTGCGTGCGAAATCGCTGTTTGTGCCACTGTCTTGCCTCGTTCTCGAGGGCTTCGTTTGGTGGTCGTGTTAAGCTGGATATGTTTAAGTGAGTTTATATAAGACCAGAGTCGCCACTAGCCAGTTACTTCGAATCTACAGTCGGCTAGACCCCGTATAAACGTTAGAGAAGGGAATCCGAAGATTCCTTCCTCTAAAATGACTCCTGTTGATCTGCGGTCAGAGATTCAAGGTAAGGGATCACGGTTACAGGGTGGGAAGAGGTTAAGCACCCCACACACTGCCCGTACCGAAGTACGGTCTCTACTTCACAGAATCGATCGAATACTTGAAAGTCTAGTTTAATCCTCGTATATTCTCATGGATGACATGATGCATGAATGCGGGTCTGAACAGTAAGAGTTTCTGATGGGCAGGTTCCAACAACGGGCAAGCCCAAAGCGTACGCTCGAACTGACAGGTGCTTAATGTAAGACGTATGCAGTGTGCTTGAATGATCAAGGTGTTTTATGGTGAAGCATGAATGCAGGTCTGAACAGTAAGAGTTTCTGATGGGCAGGTTCCAACAACGGGCAAGCCCAGAGCATACGCTCGAACTGACAGGTGCTTAATATAAAGACATATGCAGGTGTGCTTGAATAATCAAGGTGCTTGCAGTGAAGCAGGGGGGTTGGAAGAAAAGTAAATGTTGCACTTATGCTAGATGCAAATGAGATGATGCTGGAAAAAGAGTAGCTGGATGGACGGAGGTGTCGCAAGGATTGGCTTCGAGTGGCTGGATCAAGACTTGGATGGCTTGGGAGGCTTGGACCAGTGGTCAGGCTGGGCTTTCCTCACTCGGGCTCTCTTTGGTGAAGGAATGGGCTAAAGGATGAAGGAGGGTGACTCAGACGGACGGGCTCTCTCTAGCTGAGTGGTGTGTTGAAATGAGAAGGGGAGGGGGGTATTTATAGCAGCGAGGAGTGGCAGTTTGCGTAATTTTTTTCGGGCGGCCTGCTATGGGCCGCCCGTACGGCCGCTCCTCGGTTTCCAGCGAGTACGGTCACTCCCTCGGGGATGCTGTTGGACTCGCTGGTCGACTCAGTGAGTTGACTCAGCGGGTCGACTCGGTGATTTGACTCGACGGGTTGACTCGACGGGTTGACTCGATGTTTTGACTCGGTGTTTTGACTCGACGGGTTGACTCAGCGGGTTAACTCAGCGGGTTGACTCAGCGGGTTGACCCAGTGAGTTTGACTTTTTTAGGATTTTTTGACTGGCCTTTTTTCTGGGGGGTTTTTCAGGCTGATGTTTAAGACTGGGTTGACTCGGTTCAGGCTTGATCTGGGCTATGGAATGGGGCTTACAAGGGTGAGTTTGGCTGAGTTTGGACTTGGGATTTGGGGGTATGGTCCTCCATTCATCCAGCTATCTCTACCAACAGCGTAGCCGAAGGTGGGGTGTCTACAGGTAACCTATTTTAAGCCACGAGTCCAAAATAGCGGCAGATCGAAAGCTTGAGTAGACCACACTATATATGAAGTAGCGGTGACAATGATTCCCACAATTGAAATCTTCTTATAACCTACCATTGGAAATTCTCAACTTTCAAAAAATTCTCAAGCTTTTTAAGATTTTTTTATTTTTTTTTAAATTCATACTTTTTAAATTTCTTAATTTTTCCCAATTTTTTTTAAATACTTAAATTTTTTTAAGATTTTGATTTTTTTTCCAAATTATCAATTCTATCAATTTTTTTCAAAATTCTTTATTTTTTTTAAATTTCCTAAATTTTTAAAAATTCTAAATTTTTTAAATTGCCAATTTTTTCTAATTTCTCAAAATTTTCAAATTTTTGATTTTTTTGAAAATTGTCAAAATTTTAAAATATATCAAGTCTTTACATATTCTCTTTTTTTTTTTTTTTTTATAAAATTATCAATTTTTTTCTTCAAATTTCTCAAATTTTAAAATTGATGCATTTTTTCAAAATTCTTAATTTTTTAAAATTTATCAAAAAAAATTTAGAGTTATTAATTATTTTCAAAATTATAATTTTATGAAAATTCTCAATTTTTTTAATATTCTAAATTTTTTCAAAATTTCATTTTTTTTCTAAATTCTATTTTTTTAATATCTCAATTTATTAGAATTTATCAATTTTTGGAAGCAAAATAACAAACTTTTTAGCTCAATTTCTAATCAACTAAGAGAAAATGGTAAACTTTTAGGGAAAATGGTAAACTTTTAGTCTCATTTTCTCAAAGTTGAGGCAAAATAGTAGACTTATCGCCTCACTTTATAACCAATTAAGGTAAAATGTCAGGCTTTTAGCCTCATTTTCTAACAACTGAGGCAAAATGGTAGGCTTTTTAGCCTCAGTTTCTGACCAAATGAGGCAATATGTTAGACTTTTAGCCTCATTTTCTCACAATTGAGGCAAAATTGTAAACTTTTAGCCTCACTTTCTGACCAACTGAGGCAGAATTGTAAACTTTTAATCTCACTTTTTGACCAACTAAAGCAAAATGTTAGACTTTTAGCTTCATCCTCTCACAATTGAGGCAAAACGGTAGACTTTTAGCCTCAATTTTTCACAACTAAAGCAAAATGATAGACTTTTAGCCTCAATTTTTTACCAAGGCAAAATGTTAGACTTTTAGCCTCATTTTCTCACAACTAAGGCAAAATGGTAGCCTTTTAGCCCCAGTTTCTGACCAACCGAGGCAAAATAGTAGACTTTTAGCCTCGGTTTTTTACCAACAGAGGCAAAATGTTAGACTTTTAGCCTCATTTTCTCACAACTGAGGCAAAATGGTAGCCTTTTAGCCTTAATTTCTAACCAACCAAGGCAAAATGGTAGACTTTTAGCCTCGGTTTTTTACCAATTGAGGCAAAATATTAGACTTTTAGCCTCATTTTCTCACAACTGAGGCGAAACGTTAAACTTTTAGCCTCATTTTCTCACAACTGAGACCAAATGGTAGCCTTTTAGCCTTAACTTCTGACCAACCGAAGCAAAATGGTAGACTTTTAGCCTCAGTTTTTTACCGAGGCAAAATGTTATACTTCTAGCCTCATTTTCTCACAATTGAGGCGAAATGTTAGACTTTTAGCCTCATTTTCTTACAACTGAGGCAAAATGGTAGACTTTTAGCCTCATTTTCTCACAATTGAGGCGAAATGTTAGACTTTTAGCCTCATTTTCTCACAACTGAGGCAAAATGGTAACCTTTTAGCCTCAGTTTCTGATCAACCGAGGCAAAATGGTAGACTTTTAGCCTCAGTTTTTTACCAACCGAGGCAAAATGTTAGACTTTTGGCCTCATTTTCTTACCAATTGAGGTGAAATGGTACACCTTTAACCTTAGTTTTTCACCAACTGAGGCGAAATAGCGGACTTTTAGCCTCTATTCCATTACAACCAAGGCAAAAAATAAACTTTTAGCCTCAATTCCTTAACAACTGAGGCTAAAAAGCACATTTAGACTCTGTTTTTTTGAATTGAGGCTAAAAAAAGTGTGGCTAAAGGCGTGTTTTCTTGTAGTGGACCTCAAAACCCAAGCCCACAAGAGAAACTCAAGCTTAGGGTT